>VYZT01048260.1:0-42097 GCA_013400735.1 Pomatostomus ruficeps
TTTTTTTTTTTTCCTGCTTGTAATAATGTTGGAGAACAGGAATATTATTTCTGACATAAGACAAACGAAGTAGCACAAAAAATATGTACATTGGGGTAACATAATGGAACAGAAAGGAATAGCAATAAAATTCAGTTTACAAAAATTGCATTCTCAAGTAATTTGTAGCCAACCACAGATGAATTGATTTTGCTCAACAATTAATATAGAGACAAGTATTGTTTTTCCTTAAATGCTAATATTATTTAAGCAATCATTCCTCATCTTCAAAATAATTAATGCATCACTGCCAGCCTTTTAAAATGGTTTACAAACGCGTAAGTGATGCATAGGTAGGTACATAATTCATGGGAGGCATTCTGGGAATGAAACCAGAGGCCCTAATTCACATTCCCACACAGAGATCAAACTTTGTGCAAGTTTAACTGGGAACCCAGCAAATAAAAATGGCCATTTCAGCTCTATAATCTCATCTTTTACCAGCTGAAGCTGCGTCTGAGGAGAGATAAACTGACTGGGAAATTCAGTGGGAGCTTCTGGGAGCTGAAATGGTGCTGGGGATCAAGTGCTGGCACTGCCACAGAATCACAGGATCATGGAATCACAGGATCACAGAATCTCAGAATCACAGGATCATGGGATGACGGGATCTCAGAATCTCAGAATCACAGGATCACAGAATCATCACAGGATCTCAGAATCACAGAATCTCAGAATCACAGGATCAAGGAATCTCAGAATCACAGAATCACAGAATCTCAGAATCACAGGATGACAGAATCACAGGATCAAGGAATCTCAGAGTCACAGAATCATCACAGGATCACGGAATCACAGAATTACAGAATCACAGATCTCAGAATCACAGGATGACAGAATCACAGGATCACAGAATCATCACAGGATCTCAGAATGACAGAATCTCAGAATCACAGGATCTCAGACTCACAGAATCATAGAATCACAAGATCACAGGATCACAGAATCTCAGAATCACAGGATCACAGAATCATGGGATGTCCTGAGCTGGATGGGACCCACCAGGACCATCGAGCCCAGCTCCTGTCAGGTCCCTGTGTCCCCCAGCAGGGATAACACACTCAGCCCCAACTCAGCCTCTCCTCCAGCTGAGGATGCCAAGATCCTCCTCACAAACTCAGCCCAGAGCTGTGGGAATCTCATCCTGCAGCTGCCCGTGATCCCCAGCGCCCCAGCCAAGTCTGAAATGGGAATTGTTACAGTGTGATTTTAATTCTCTCTGCCACTTCCAGTTCTCATTTCCCTAATCCAACCCTGTGCCTTTACCCAGCCGTGCTGTGGAGGGAGCTGCATTTACGCAGTGCATGAAGGCAGCTGCCCTCCCGACTGCTTGATTAATATATGATCAGTTATTTCCCTATTATGGTAGCATCCAGGCGCTCCCAGCCCGAGCTGGGAGCCCTAATGTGGTCACAAATGCAGAACAATAAATTCTTTCCCCTCCGCCACCCCTCGGTGCTCTGACCTTTGCAGAAGTGTCTTCAGCAATAACGTTTAAAATAACAACGGGAGAACTTCCTCAGGGCTACCTCGGCACCAGCACATTACCCAGGCTCAGGCATCACCCACAGCTTCCCTAAAAATGTGAGAGCTGGTGCAGCCACGGGCATGGCTGGGATTGTTCCAGGCAGGCTCTGCCAAGGGACTGTGGTGGCAGAGTGGGACCCCCGGGGGTTTTGTGGGAAGGAGAGTTTAGCCCTTTTGATTCAAACCATTTTGCTTCAAAACCCTACAAAACCCATTTTGTTTTCTAAGAGAGGTGTTGCCCCCAGCACTTTTGAACACTTTGCTGCTCCAGACTGCAAAGGAACTGCCTCAAAATGAGCTGGCACTCCTAAAAATCGTGGGATGACCGACGGTACCTGAGAGAACTCGCCAGGAAAAACCCAAAACAGAGGATTCTATCTCCCAGCATGGCACCATCTCCCTTGGCTTCGCTTTCCAGGGATGCTCCCTCACCCCACACCCCCCTGAGGAGCAGCTGGGGAAGAAGCTCGGAGAAGTGGCAGCGATCACAACATGCCACGCGGGAGCGGCAGGAAAGGGGGATCGAATCCGTGCATGCCAAAGTGACAAGAGCTGGGGAAGGTGGCACGGGGTACAGAGCAAAACCTGTCACTCACAGAAAGGAGAGCAGTCAATCAAAAGCACCGTGATATGGAGTCAGAAGATGGTTTTTTCCACACACAAAAAAGAGCGAGGCTTCGCCATGCTCATCCTCAAAGTGGAAAATAAGGGAATTTTCTTGGAAGCACTGGATACCAGCAGATCTGTTGGCAACTAATGAGAGGCTATTTTAAGTTTACAGGGTAATTTTAATAAAAACTGTTATATGAGCACTTGGGAAGTCATAGTGAGGAAACACTCTGCTCTTGTAAAATACATCACGGGTTTTAATTACAAATGCCTTCATCCCACGCTCAGAGGTGCACAGCGCAAGGTACAGGAGCTGAGCTTTGCCGTTCAGTATCACATTCTTAAACAAAGGAGTTATTACAGAGAAATCCTTCCCTGGGAGGGTGGGGAGGCCCTGGCACAGGGTGCCCCTGGATCCCTGGAAGTGTCCAAAGCCAGGCTGGATGGGGCTTGGAGCAGCCTGCGGCAGTGGATATTCCCTTCCTGGGGAAGAGATGGTTGGAATGAGATGAGCTTTAAGAACCCTTCCAATCCAAACCATTCAATTTGGCTCTATTTCAGTATCTTTTACTCCTTGTAAACATCATCAGTAAGCAGCACTCACTTTACTGCACAGATTAAGTGCAGGAAACAAACAACTTTAATAATGGCCAAACAGTGCAGCTTTTATTTGCACAAATGTGGGCACTGCTCCGTGCTGAGACAGGATAATTAATTTAGCACAATCACAAAAGCCACTGCTTTAATATATGTACCATGTTTTTTTAATATCTTGCACTGCCTGCCAGTTTGGAGATGCTTGAGGAGGCAGCTGGACAATTATCATGTAGAAGTGGAGCTTGTGAGGTTACAAATGTGCAAGAAGTATCTGGAGTCTTTTAGAGACAGAACAGAATTGTCACAAGGCAAAAACAGGCTGGGATGGACAAACCTGCTCTGAGACACTCTTTTAGGAGTACTTTGGCAAAAGAAAGTTTGTCATCCCTCCATAAAACCAAACTCATCCCTTCAGGAGAGCTTAGAGATACGAAGGATATAAAATTCAGGCTTCTGGAGCAGTTCTAAGGTAGCTTAGCCTGAGCAGAGACCAGGAACTCTAAAGAACATTGATTTCCCAAGAAACCTGGCCTGCCAGTGGGTCTCACATGCTCCTGCACCACTTGCCTTTGTCACTTCTGCTCCAGCAGCCACAAGTTCAGCCAGAGTGTTGGACAGATTGGGTCTGACCAGAAACCTCACTGAATTTTCCACAGAATGAAATTTTCTCACAGAAGGTAGGGAATTTTAACATCTCTGGCTCCCGAAAGCAGCCACCCAGCTGTAGTTTTCCACCGTAAAGCAAAGAACTCCTGTTGCAGGAGGGTTGGTTCTAGGAAATTTCCACTGTTTTCTTTCGCTTGGGCTGTTCCCCAAACGGAATCATTAATTTGAGTTTACCCTGTCTCCGCTGAACACAAAAAGCCACATTCTATGTTTATTTCCCCTGCAGCCTGGCTTGCTTAACTTTCCTAGGAAGAGAGGAGGGGCTCCTCAGGAGAATGTGGGATAACACTGGAACAGCAGCATGGGGGAGATAAATTAAGATCCAGTGGCAACGTGGGTCTGAGAGAGGACGAGAAAGAATTATTTGCTGGAGGGTACTGTCAGTGTGTTCCAGGCTGCCTTGCCCAAGAGCCACTTGGAAAGCCGTGTTACATGCTCTGCAGAAGTTCATTAAGCCAAATATTTCAAAACCAGATTCTAGGTAAAACATTCTGGCCAATTCCTCAGGAAAAAAAAAATCCTTAATCTAACTTAGAATCACAGAATCATTTGGGTTGGAAAAGATCTTTGAGATCATCAAGTCCGGCTGTAAAGGAAGCCAAACTTGCAGGTGTTTAGAAAGACACCAATGGAGAAAAGCAGCCACTCCAAGGGTGAAATTCCAATATTTTTACATTTTTGGACAGCGTGAATCTCACCCTTGAATCCCCTTTCTCTCCTGGTTAGTTCTCCATTGGTTATAAAGGCAGCTCGGAGTGATGGTTCAGATGTAGATATTGTTCTTTAAATGAATTACACTGCCCGAGCCTGAGTGGTGCCTGAAGTACACACTGTAGAATTCAGATGAACACACTTCTCTGCTATTTCATGTGAAATCCTTTCTCATCAAATGAATTATTTAGCCCTTGTGAAAGGTACTACAGTGGAACTGCAGCAGCTAAGAAATCGTGTTTGCTCCAGGAAGGAAGAAAATAAAATAAAATAAAGGTGAGCACACCTTCTGACACAGCTCCATCCATGTGCTCAGATCCCTGGGGATGGAGAAGGAGGGAACAGCTCACCTTCAACAGAGGGTAAAAATGAACATTTGTTCCCTCTGCTGAGGTGGCCAGTGAAGCTGCCAGTTGTGCAGCGGATCTGGATCCTCTCACGTTCCCCCAGGAGCTGACTGAACAGCACGCACACGGTTTTCTTTTTATAGAAATACAGTTGAACAGACAAAAAAAAAAATTGTCTCAGCACCTCTCGCTCTCCTTTCAATTTAATTCCAGGATAGTGAATTTTTGTATACACTGTGTGCCTTTAAGTGTACATCAATAAGACTCCTCGTACACCTCTAATCAGGGATTACAGCTACCACCACGACAGGCAATATCCAATGCTTCATGTGAACAAGCAGCCAGATGACACTTTCTGGGTGAGCTGTAATTGAATCCACCAGCTCCTGCAACCTCTGCTCTCCTCTTCAGCTAAGAATGAGCGAGGGGATGGCTGCCGCCGTCCTGAAGGGTGGACGTGCTCCAAGGAACCTCGCTGCACCCAGCGTGTGGCAAAGGCAGCCAAAACAGGGCTGAGAACGCAGGAAGAATAAAACACGGGAGTCAGATGTGCTGGGTGTCCATCTGGAGAAGACAAGAACCCTTCAAGGGGCATTGCCATGATTGTCATGGCTGATCCAAGCCATGGAACACTGGTAGAGACTGGAATCTGCACGCAAAGCTTGGGAAAACACAGTGATTGCCTCCTAGTGCAGCTCCCCAACATGGTGCACTCAACAGAGAATTTGGATTTTACAGCACAATTACACTCATGTGTTCCTTAAATGCCAAAGCACACAAGTTGCTGCTTCATCAGTCCTTAATGGAAGAAATACAGCCCCACCACGCATCCTTGTCATGTTTTTTCATTTCCCCTCTCCTGCTGTGGAAACTGATGCTGAGTGGACACAACTACTGGCTCTGAGAGCACAGCTCTGCTCTCCCACTAATTTTCTCTCCCAGAGTAATGGAAAAGACGTCATTGTCACACAGGACAATTTACTGTTTAGCATAAGGGAGTAAAAAACGGCAGTGAACAGATCCTATAAAAGAGGGGGGAATGAATCCAGAAGGGCAAGGTGTCCTCCCGAGCAGCTCGTTCATCACTTACAGGCAGTCACTGGGAGGCCAAAGCCTGGATTTCTAACCAGTCAATACCAAAGCTCTGTGGGATTTCTTGTCCCTGCCTTTTGCCTCTGTATTTATTGACTGAGGACTGATGGTTGGAGGGTAATGTAATTTTCCAAGCCTTTCCAAAGCAGCAAAGATAATGAGCAAGGCCGGACTCCAAAGCCACTAGACAGTACTTCAAATCCCGCTTCTGCTTTTTTTTTTTTTTTTTTGTTTTCCCCTTTCCCCCATCTCATAAAAAAATAAAATTCCAAACCTTCTAGGTCCCAGGCACTGAGTCAGCAACATCCTCTTTTGAACTCGATGCTATTTCAGAGGAAGGGTGGAGGGGTTGTTCTCCCCGAAGAGTGCAGTTCTGTGCTCTGACAAGCATCTGACAAGCATCTGACTAAAGTGCACATCATTAAGGCTGCCTTGCTGTGGGCTTATTCTCAGGTGTGTAGCAAGGAGGAGTATCCACTTTTTATAGCCTGGGTATTGATTAATCCCACCCACACACCTTTTTATTTTTTATTTTTTTAACGAGGGTGAAACGAGCATGTTTTTCCAACGAAGCCCCCGCGTAAGGAGAGAGCGGGTCCATATTCCGAGCTCTCCATCTGCATCGGGAGGTTATGGAGCAGGGAAGTGAAAATGGCCTCATTATCCTGACAGATGGTGCACTCAACAAACCCACACAGAACGCCGAGGACACCGAGGAAGGTTGTACGTGCTGGAAGTGTGGTGCATTTCCGAGCTGCTGCCTGTGAGGTACCACACCGACCCTCCAGCCCTGCTGCTTTCCAGCCCTCAGAGCTGCAACAAATCCCTTTTCTCACCTGGAGCACTCCCTGCCTCCTTCTCCTCCCTTTTAATCCTCCCATCCTGCAACATCTCAAAGGAAACGCAGAAAGTTTCCTCTTTTTTTTTTTTTAATGCAAAACCATGTTAAGACAAAACAAAACACTTTATTAATCTGAGTTGTGTAGTAGGAGGGTTCCTATTCATCTTGGTTTTCACCTCACTGAGTTTTCACCTGGTGCTTTTTAACAAGGGCTATTTAAAATCAATTTTATCAGGAGGGGTGGCCATTGATTTAGCTAAGTGCTGCAATTGCAATTAGAAAGTTATTAAACCCACTGCCAGATAGACTAATTGGCATGAAAATCTCACCGAGGCCAGGGGATAAAGGTTTCCCTCCCACTTCAGCTGCGAGTTTATTGCACACATAAAGCTATCTTAAAAGAACATTGGGGTTGCAAAGTTGAACGAGAGAAAGTTAATAAATGACAAAATGAACTGATACCGTTAGACAAAATTAACTGAGTCACTGAGTGGACAACTTTAATTTTTGACATTGAAACTTTCAGGGTGTTAAGAGCACAGTGTCGCCTAGATTTAAAGAAAAAAAAAATTCTGATATAACATATGGACACCCACGTGGCTCCTCAGCTCGGCTGCTGGGAACTGCTAAATCCAACACCAGTTTTAATGGAGTCACTGGCACTGGTGGGAGGCTGCTGCCCTGCACCTGAATCAGCAGGAAAGGGAATGACTTGCAGATTTTTTGGGTGGAATTCATAAAGCTGATGGGGAAGGAGCAATGAGAAGCCTCTGCTGCCTTCAGATGTGGTGGCTGCTCCTGTTCTTCCTCCTCTGTCCCAGCTCAGGGCCAGCCCCGATGGTCACCACGGTTCCCAGCAGATCTCAGCAGTGCTGGGTCCTTATCTGGCTCCCCAAAACTGCACCAGGACATTCCCAAACCTCAATTCCATCCCAGCCCCTTCCCGCACCAGTTGACTCCTGCTCTCTTCCAGTTCCCACATCCCAGCCCGTATTCCTCCCTCCCAGTCCCAGTTTCCATCCCGAAAGTCCCAAATCCTGCCTCGTCCTCCGTGGTTCCAGCTTCCTGACGAGACCTACTGAACTCCTGTGTCATTCCACCCTCTGACCTCCCTGCTCCGGCTTCTGGGAGCCTCTGCTTCCAAGGACAGAGGCACATTTTTCCCTAAGTAATTGTGATGTTTTGGGAGCACAGAAGGGGCACGACCCTGCCCTTGGCTTCAGCTCCTGGCCAGAGCATCGCTGAATGCAGCAGCAATTAAGGAAAACAATGATTTCCTTAAGCCTTTCAAAAGCAGTGTTGGTTTAATTGCTTCAGCGTTTACTATTTGGCTCAGTGATGTTGAGTTTTCATGGAAAAAAAAAATAATTAACTGCTTCACTGAGCTCACACAAATGAAAGAGTTGTACTTCTGAACATTTCTAACTTGGCCTCTGTAACAGATAGAAAAGTCACATCCCAGATGAAAAATCTTACATTTCTGTTCAAAATGACAAAGACTCAAACCAGTCAGACAAAAGGCCACCAGAAACTGTTTTTAATTTCTTGATGTGCTAACATTTTGCTCAAGCCTCGTTTTTGGAAACTACAGAAATGACTTTGCTGAACCCTTCCAAAATAATTCTGCTCGAGGCAAGCAATCAAAATGACAAATTTCAGCCTGAGCAATTGGATTTTGGCAAGGTTGTGTACAACTGAAAAGGGAGCTTTTCACCAGCAGAGTTCAGCAGCTGTTAATTGGCCTTGCCACCAGCCCAGATTGCAATAAACAGAGTAAGTGCATGTAATACCAGTGAAGGAATGTAAACCAAATGAAATAAAAGTTATGGGTGGCTGGAAAAGCTTTAAAAGGGATCAAAACTAGAGGGTGAACATTACTCTGCTGGTGTTTTCAGAGTTGCCAATGATTTCTTGAAGATTTAAGCATGGGAAAAAAATTGAAAACAGTTGAGTCACTTAAAATGATTACACGGAAGCCAAAAATTAATCTGAGTAGTCCTTTACACATTCTGTGTCAAGGATTTCTCTCGCACTTATCTCTGCTACTCATTTAAAAGCTCTCTAGAAAACATTTTCCCTGTGTGAATTTAAACCCTGATGGATGATTTTCAGGGTCTGTCTGGATTTACAAATGTGTCAGGTTGTCAGTGAAGCTGATAAGAAAGAGCATCTGAGTTGCACACACGGCTGGCCAACCTCAGATCCTCACCCCGCCCGTGTTTTCCGATCTAGAGGGACCCATTCTTGCTCACCCTGCTTCTCAGGATTACCAGCACACGAGCTTACAGACACCTGGAAGAAGGACTGAGCATTTCATGCATCTCCTCTGCTGCAGGAAACACAGAGGGGGTTGGTGCAAGGAAGGATTTAAGCTGGGACTCACATCCCTCGCTGCCTCCGAAGTGTTGGCATGTGCAGAATGCACAGGGTACAGCACACCTGAACCAGCCCCTGTTCCACTAAAACCCACCTAAATTGTCTTCACTGCTCAAGTTTTAGATCTGAAAATAAACAGAACCAATTAAATATTTTTTTCTCCTTTTTTTGCTCAGAAAACCCAGTTATTTTCTCCTTCCTTCCTTCCTTCCTTCCTTCCTTCCTTCGTGCGAGCACACCCAACAGCCNCTGCTCAAGTTTTAGATCTGAAAATAAACAGAACCAATTAAATATTTTTTTCTCCTTTTTTTGCTCAGAAAACCCAGTTATTTTCTCCTTCCTTCCTTCCTTCCTTCCTTCCTTCCTTCCTTCCTTCCCAGAGAGAGAGAACAACTAAAAGCCTTCATGTTTCTAATTCTGCTCTTTTAAAAACTGCTTTGTCTCTTAGATGTGTTTCTCTTCTTCCAGGTCACTCCTCACCTGGCCCTTGCTTAAAACTAATCTGGGAAACAGTGATCTTTTTTGTGAGAATGGAAAGAAATCGCAAAGTTCAGGTGAGGGTCACTGTGACCCCAAGTTAGAGCATTAGGTAGGAACCTTCTTTTTGGCAAATGAATATTCTTTACTAATGACCCAGACTGCAAATTTGCCTGGGAAAATAGGTGGGAAAATGAGGCAGTTGGAGGGAGAAGCAGCACTTGGCCTGGCTGTGCTGAAGAGACACAAAATTCTCTGGGGGACAGAAGGAATGAGAGGTGAGACAGAAGAAATGAGGCAGACGGGAAGAGAGGCAGACAGAGAAGAACCTGCTTGTGGAAAAGATGAAAGAAAAACCTCAGGTTTTATGAAAAAAGCAAGGAATAAGTAACTTGACCCATCGTGGAAGCCTGGCCTGCCTGGCAGGAAGGAGCAGGAGCTTGGAATCATCCCCAGCTTCATCCCAATCCCATGGGCACAGTCACCTGTTCCCATGACACAAGGGGTCTCAGTGGCAGGAAAATATCAACTTACACAGGCCAGTGACTGCTCAAAAGCTTCAATACCGTCAGTGAATGTCTCTGGTGCCTTGCAAAAACCAGCAGAAACCACTGCCAGGAGAGCGCTGGCAAGGTGCAGCGAGGATCTGAGCGTTCCCTGCTGCTCACCTCAATCTGTGCAGCCTCTCCTGTCTAGCAAAAAGCAAAACTTTCTTCTTTTTTTTGTTTTTAACCAAATCGACAGATTTTCTCCTGAAGCAACTCTCTGGTGGGGGCAGAACACCCTGGGGTTTTTTTGAACTGCCTGGGCTGAAAGTCCCTATTGTGTTTTGTTTTGTTTTGTGGCATGCTTGGCCAAGCTTATCAAGTGTTTTGTCACACTCAGACAGCATCACTTACAACAACAAAAGGTATCCCTGACACCAGCAAGGGAGGCTGGCAGCTCTGGGCTGCCTCACTCCCTCTCTCAGCAATTACACTGAAATGTTGTGATGAACAAAAGTCAAAAACAAAAGTCAAAACAAAACTCAGCCTTTTTTTTTTGCCAGGCCAGAAACCCCACAAACACTCAGCAGAACAAAAGCAGCTCCTCTCTAACTCAGTTCAGGTTCATTGTTGGTTTCTACTCTGAAGGTTCAGTCAAGAAATTCAGCCCTGAATATGCACCACAGTGCTACACAGTCCTGCAGAAAACGACTCACAGCCACAGGAAATTACTGTGACATCCAAGGAGTAGTGGGAAGCTCGAAACAAGGGTCAAATTTATGGTAGTTATGAAACCTTTCCAAGCCAGCTTTCAAGTAAATTTGGACCTATTTATAGTTTGGAGAGGAAAACAATAATTTGTTAGTGGTCTCACATGGTACCCACTCAAAAATTACGGCAGTTGTGGATGTGCTTGCATTTCATTTCATTTAAACTTGAAACTTAGAAGCAAACTGAGCTGGAATTACAAGCTCCCACAAACAGATACGTGGGGAGAAACGACAAAGAAGCACTGGTATCCCTTGATGCAGCTTTCTTCACTGGGGTTCTTTGTGTCCATCATCTTCTACTGCAAGAAGAAAAAGACCTAATAAAAGGGAAGAAATAAGTATTCTAATTCCAACTCAGCCTGGACTTCAGCCAGTCCACCATGTAATAGCAAAAATGCTAATGTTAGCTGCAGTAATCTTCTTAAGATGATGAATAGAGACCAAAAATCTACACTAATTCTGCTGCATCTGAGAACAGCTGCTGGACTGTGTTGTTCCCAAGGCTTGCCCGTGGCATGGGAGGAATGGGGGGAATTGCCAAAAATTACATTTTCTTTTTGATGTTCTTCCATAATGGAATGGTTCTGAGCTGAGGGATCTCCGGAGGATTCCATCTCATGACTTAAGTCTCTTCCTTTTTATTTCTGTGGTCCCTCCTGTGAAACCCATAAATACTTAAACAGGAATGGTGACACTTTTCTCCGGAAAAGAGGAAAAGTTTCAAAGATGCCCAGCAGTCAGAGCAGACAACGGCCACCAAACCTCCCACACCCGGTCCCGACACAGCAATATACACTATTGTTTATGGGCCATTAATCTCCATATTTCTGCCCACTGGGGTCTCGAGAAGCTATTTATTTCTTTTTAATTTGACAGAGAAATTAATTTAAGCCAAAGAAGTTTGTCCGAGATGAGACCAAGGGGTGCTGATGGAGAGAACGCTGCCTTGTGATGGATTGGCACAGCCCATGCCTTGCCCTCTGCTGACAGCATCCATTACCCCTTGTCAGAAAAGCTCCAAACCTGCACATTTCCATTTGTCTTCTCACCTCCTTGGCTAAAACAAGCCAGGAATGCTTTTCCCCCAGGTTCTCCACGTCCTTGCCTGCCAGAGGCAGACCCCACACCAGAGACACAGAGCTCTTGTCGGAGACTCGGAGTTTTGTTGTGACCAAATCTACTGCCAAGGTCACCAAGAAACTCCTGCCAGCGACAGACCCGGCTGTCTGCTTGATGAACACAACCGTCAGGTGAGATCAAAATGCACAGTTACTGCTGGTGATTATTCTGCTGGCTGCTACACCCAGGGGTGGCTGTTTCAGGACACCAAAGAGCCTCAGATCCAGCTCAGCTCTGTCCCAACGTCCTTCCCTTGGTGGGTTCTGTCCCCTGGTTATTTGAGGTGAAAAGGAGGTGGTTATGTGATCCTCACCTGTGCTGTGTGAACCTGGATAAACCAGGATGGGGGTTATGTGCTCCCAGCATTCCTCAGGATGGGCCCCAAATGCAACTGGATATCTGGAATATACACAGATGTATCCACATCTTTCCTCAAAGGCACCACACCTGGTATCCTACCTTCACCTCTGAAATCACAGGCCAGAAGAACAAACAATTCTTCAAGATTCATTAATCTCACCTCTCCCACCCTTCTGTTTAGTTCTACCACACAACAAAGGATGTAGCCCAGAATTTTTTCTCCATGGCCAACCCCTGCAGCCCAGAATTTTCTCCACAAAAAATCCCTGCAGCCCAGAATTTTCTCCACAGCAAACCGCTGCAGCCCAGAATTTTTTCTACAGCAAATCCCTGCAGCCCAGAATTTTCCCCATGGCCAATCCCTGCAGCCCAGAATTTTCTCCACAGCTACACCCTGCAGCCCAGAATTTTCTCCACAAAAAAATCCCTGCAGACCAGAATTTTCTCCACAGCTATGCCCTGCAGCCCAGAATTTTTTCTACAGCAAATCCCTGCAGCCCAGAATTTTCTTCATCGCCAATCCCTGCAGCCCAGAATTTTCCCCACAGCTACGCCCTGCAGCCCAGAATTTTCTCCACAAAAAATCCCTGCAGCCTGGAATTTTCTCCACAGCTACACCCTGCAACCCAGAATTTTCTCCACAAAAAATCCCTGTAGCCTGGAATTTTCTCCACAGCTACGTCCAGCAGCCAAGAATTTTCTCCACAGCTACACTCTGCAGCCCAGAATTTTCTCCATGGCCAATCCCTGTAGCCCAGAATTTTCTCCACAGCAAAATCCTGTAGCCCAGAATTTTTTCCATGGCCAATCCCTGTTTCCTGTCAGACACTGGGGTCAGAAACTGCAGGCACTGTAAACTAAATTTTAGGCACCCATCAGAATGAGATCTTTAACTTAGATCAGGAGCTGCAGGGATAGTTACTGTTGGATTAGCACAGGCACATAATGAATTCCCAAATCCTGCGAGAACGTGCTGTGTTCCTGGCTATTAGCCTGGGTTTTAATTAGTTTGTGCTAATGAATGTATTTGTACATGTCCATTTTTTATTGGCAGCTTTTAGAGCAGTGGTAAATTGGTCACCGTGGAGTGCCAGTGTTTCACTAAAGCCTAAGGAATAATTAATGCTTTCTCCACCCAGAGTCAACCAGCAGTCTCAGGGGGTTTTAGGTATAAATTAGAATGAAAGATGAGATACTCAAAATACAGTTAGAGAACTCATTCATCAACGGTGATTAAATAACGGTACTGTGAGACCCTGGTGAAGTGCTGAGAGCTGATTTCCAGCTCTGGAATACCCACACCATCTCCCAGGAGCTGCCAGAGCACCCGGCCCTGTTTTCCACTGGGACTTTTGAAATGCCCTTTCCATATCCAGCTTTCATCTGTTCTTGGAAATTCCTCCTTGGAAAATATGTATTTTTATCAGTCTTTCCTATTCATGGGGGCTGGGGGGAAAATGAACCAATACCAAGCATGCTGGGCTGAAGCAAATGCTTCCATCAAATCCAACATCCTGGCTAACAAAATCCTCAAACCAGAAAATATTTGGATGCTTTCACATCCGTATTTCCACAGAGAAAATGGCTCTGAGAGCTGGCACGAGGTGGGCACAGGATAAATCAAACCTGAATAAGAATGGAATTGTTTGAGATGGATTTAAGGAGAAATTAAATGTCCAGGTCCAAACCAGACATTCTGAAATATCCTGCTGAGCATCCACGTAACTCCAGAGACAGAGAAAGAATTCTTATATTTACTATTTATTTTATTATTTTTATTATTTTGTAATGTTACTATTACCCACAAATTCCTCAGCCTTGAGAGAGTGAAGCGAAATTAGAAGCTGAAATCAGATTAAGATCTGTGAACATCAGGCTCTCCAGAGGAGCTCCTTCTGATAAGCACCATGGCACAAAAAAAATGCATTTTTCTCTACTGAGAACAAACAGAGCTTTAGGACTCTCACACAGACGTGCACCCAGAGAGCCACACATAAAGAATTTCACCCCAAACTTAGAGAGAGAGGCACAGGAACCCAAAACACATGTGGGGCTGACTTTGAGACACCCCTCTCTTCCCCTGGACAAAAAACCAAAGCATTTTACAGAAGGTCCTGAAGTGTTGTGCTGGTTCCTGATGCAAAATCCAATTCCTTCCTGCAGCCCTGCCTGCTTTCTGTTCTGGCCAGCAGTCCAGCAAAGGGCCATGTTTTCATCATGTCTGTAACACTCCTGCTGCTCTGAATTCTGGTGCCTGCTCACACAAGGGAGCCTGATAACACCAAATTACAAGCTAATTTTGGAGCACCGAGCTAAGTGCCGCAAGACAGCTGTGTGCTACAAATTAAAATCTTAAAAACCTTCAGAAAAAAAAAAAAAGATTAATCATTTACCGAATTGCTAAAGAAGGAACTCTTAAGTAGAGAAGTATTTTGATTCCATTTACAAAGCCATGTCAGAAGAAAACAAAAGCCTGTGGTGTGAAGTGAAGCAGGTCTGTGTACGGTCGTGTGCGTACAGTCAAAAAGAAAAGTGATGTTTCCACAACAGTAAATCCTGGTAACCACTGTTGTGCATTGATTGGGTTCCTCTTTCATTTTTCATTTCCACTAAATTAAAAAAAAAAAACATGCTGCTCAGCTCTATGCACCTCTTGTAGCCTTTTCATCATCTGTTGTTAGCGCCGGGGAACGCAGAGAGATAAATCTCCAAGCTCAGTCAGCCCAGCTCCATGGATTCCCAATGCAAATATTCCAGCTCCCACATCCTACTGCCTCTAATCCTGACCCAGCCCAAACCACGCAGGGACAGATCCATTTCAGAGGTAACTTTAGAGGTGTTACCGGGGTTATTGAGGGGCTTGGGCTGTGTCCTCCCCTAGGGTCAACACCACTGCCGGAGCAGATCTGAAGGCTCCTTGTGCCAGGAGATCCCATTTTCCAGCCAGGGCACATCTGTGGGAGGCAGCCACTCGTGGAGAGCAGGCTCCTGCTCCCCGGTGCACAGGCAGGCAGCTCACGGGTAATTACAGCCTCATTTCCAGCAGAAATATGGCACCTGTCAAAGGCATCATTCCAATCCTGCCTCTCCTCATTACCGCTTGACGGGAACTCCGGCGTAGTTATGACTAATCCGAAAGGCAGAACCCACCAGCATCGCCACAGCTTTATTTTCTTCTCCTTAATTTGATTTTTAATTCATTTCTAATCACTGATTTTTTTTTTTTTCCCTGATGACCTTGGCTGTTTTTCCAGCCAGTTTCTCACAAAGGAGCAGGGCTACCATCACCTTTCGGGTGCTGAAATGCCCACTGAATTCGGCACCTCGTGATGACTTCCTTGGGCTTCTCCTGATCTCAACACTGCAGGAACGCTGCAGTTCTACTGATTTCTACCTCCTGCAAGGGAGCAGACTGCGAGGGACCATATAGAAGTATATATAACTCCTATACATGTGTTCCTCTGTCACATTTTTAGAAATGCAGCCGGATTTTTGGATGCGCTCCGTTTGAGAACATCGCATCCACGCAGGCACACAGGGTTCCTGAGCTGTGTGCAGGCGCTGTGTGCAAAACAAAGATCCCATAAATTAATCAAGTTGTTCTCCCAGCAAGCTGGAAAGCAAAGAGGTGGACCGGGGTGAGGATTGTTATTGTTATCTCTATTTTTAAATACTTGGAAGACACTCAGTTACTATGGTGGTGAGGGCCATATAAGTACCTAGACAGATTCATGGGTAGCAGGAGCATTAAGTGTGAAGATTCTCCGTGTCAAAAGCACAAGCTAAAGAGGACCTTCTCCTCTGTGGGGGAAAAAAAAAGAATAAATATATTTTTAAATAATTTCCCATTTTTAAGTCTTTAAAAAGCAGGTTTAAAAAGCTGAAATTGTTATGCTGTTTTGTTCTCTATTTTTTTTTCCTTTTGGGACTTCTGCTTTAAAAAAAGAGAAACCCAACACATGCAAGAAAAAGCTGCGTAATTAACATTATATAGCAACATACATCCTGCATGTGGATAGTGCTATATTCTTCATGGGGGAAGACGGACTTATTTGGGAGTCATGAGAGTGCTTATAAATGATACACAAAATGAAAACTTGCGGGGAATTCCAGAGCCAGGACACAGGCCAGGCTACAAGAGCACTGCTGACAATTGATGAAACTTTTAATACAATCTTTTTTTTTTTTAAAAAAAAAGATGCTTCTGCCTAAACATTTAGAAACAAAAGCTCCTCATTACCAGATGAGGTGCAGCTGTAACGCACAGTGTCAAAGCCAACTTGGGGAGATAACAGAAAAATAAATATCTACTCTTTTAGAAGTATTTCTTCAGTTTAGATCAGATCCATTGATTAAACTCCTCCAGAGGCTCCTCTCCATGAAACCAGATGGTCACTGCACACGGACAGGCCACACGTGGGTGTGGGTGAAGTTTCAGTGCAGAAGGTGCCCACATTATCTCCAACACACATAAAAATCATCACTTTAGTAGTTTTTGTTTCTGGATAAACACCAAAAATTGTTGATCAGAGGATTTTTGCGAACAACCCTTCATTGCCATCACTGCCCCAAATAAATAAGCACACAGCATCCCTGTGGGGAGCACTCTGCTCATCCCTGGCCTGCAGAACTGCAAATTCACCCGGGAGAGGAAAAAAAGTTCCTGGGTAATTCCCATCTCTTCCCTTCTGCATCCCCTCCAGGGAGGAGCTGTGAACAATCCCAGAGCCTTGGTATTAAAGGCTCAATCTGCCGTCAGCTGAGGCCTGCTGGCTGCCTGCAGGGATGGGCACATTCCTGGGGCACATTCCGTGATAAACCCACCAGGCAAAGGAAGAGAACCACGAGAGGAGCTGACACATCTTTGGTTTGGTTCTGGGCGAACTTTCCGTGCAGCTGAACTGAAACTCAGCAGTTTCCTGCAGTGGTTTTGCCAGCCTTGAGCTGGGATTCATCAAGAACCGTTCACTTGGGACTTCTCCTCCTCTCCTCTGATCCACCCTCAGCTCCAGACCCCAGTGCTGAGTTCTCCCAGGATTTTGACACCTTTCTCTGAGCCTGAGTGATCGGGACATGACCGAACACAACTTATGTAAGCGTGCTGAGGGCTCAGACACTTTTGTTTTTAGGCTCTCCGAAGGTGTTATGGTATTTGGTGGTTGCAGACACGTCTGGGAATGTTGCTGAGGCACAGACTTTTTATTTTAAGGGATGTGGGATGAGGTACAACAAATCATTCTCATTTCACTTCCCAAATCCCCACTAGTACCCGCTAGACTGGATGAGATAGGGCAGAATTTGGCTTTGGATGGAGGCTGAAAGTAGAACAAGAGACTGCATTTCTGGGCAATCACATCCCTTGAAGCACCACTCGAAAGGGATGAGAGAAATTTAGAGCACCATGGTGAAAAGAGACAACAAGGCAAGCTCATTTCCCTCCCATCTCTCAACCTATCACCCAGGAAAACTCAATATTAATTAGCTTCATCCAATACTCCCCATCCTAACTTCTGATTAATGCTGCGGGGGTGAAATATCAGAGGGCAGCAGTTTGAAAGGGTCAGGGTTTTTTCTTACATCGATTCAGCAGCTGCTCACAAAACTTAAGACTCAGCTTTTGCCACACCAGCAATGTTTTGTGGGAAAGAAAATGCATGAGCATTGCAATGCAGCAGTTCAGGCCCTGTCCTTTCCCTGGACTGAAAAATGTGACCTCTAGGCCCGGGAAGATACAGCAAACCCTGTTCCACGAGGTCCTTTGAATATTTATACAAATTACCCTCATGTGTTCCCCTCCCTCCTCAAAATCATTTTTTCCACAGTAAGTTTATTTGCAGGGCTGTTCCCAAAACCAGTACATTTTTTATGCAGTCATTGGAGAGTATTAGTGGAAAATTAATTTTGAGTTCTTAAAGAGATATTTATATTAGACCATACTACAATAATGATCCTGGCCTCTGGCCAGGAATTGAAGCTCTATTAAGCTAAGCACTCTACATAAATAACTATGAAGATTATTATTCACTCTGTCGGATCTGGCAAGATATATTTTTTTTTTTTTATTCCTGAGTGCAGTGAGCAGAATTTCCCAAATTTCTTGAGCAGAGGAAGTGGGTGAATGGACTGTTGATAACGCTGCAAGATGCCCATCCCTCCACCAGGAAAGCTTACTAGAGAGAGATCTCTGTTCTCCCACACAGGATTGCTTTGCAATTATTTACCATTACCCTTAATGTTTTCTAGAAGCATTCAGACTAAAGTGACTCCATCTAAAATGTAAAATATAAGAATTTATTTTATGAACTCTACTGTATCTTCATCTTTATGTAGAGGCATCCCATGGACACACAATATTTACTCCTATGTAGTTTTCTGAATGCTCCAAGGCAGAGCTCCCACACTGACAAGTGCTTGGGAATGAGGAGAAACTGCAAAGAAGGAATTCACCTTTTCCATACAACTGACCATCTTGCTGTGACTGGATTAATCCACCCTGGCATCTCAGCTCATGCAAAACCTGTTCATTTTCATTTCACTCAGAGCCAGGAAGGCACTTAATTCATCCCATGAAAACACTCACTTTGTTATTATAAATATTCATGTTACTGAATGATAAATCTCATCTTCCAAGAAAAATTATTAATACCAATTAATAATCACATGCTTTATGTACTTTGAAAAGAAAGGGCGAGATCTATTAATAGGAAAAAGAGCGATTCTAAATTTGAAGATAGAAATAATTGGTTCTGATGTAATTGTTTCCCTGGCAGTTGTGCTGGGCTATTAAAGAGTAGATTGCATGAGAGCAGCTTGCAAATTACACCACAAGAAAAAAAAACAACACGGGGCAATGTGAAACAGAACGAGAAGTGACAAGTGTTAACCTACAAAGGAACTTTGTGACACTGCCAAGGTCACAGAGAAGAATCACTTATTCACCAAGTGAATAAGTCAGGGAGGAACATTCTGTTTTCATATTTGCATCTGCAAATATGATTGTCCCGACTAATCAAACCAGGTGAGCAGAAAGGAAATTACAGCTTCTTATCCCACACTGAGCTGTGTGGGAATAGTAATGCTGTCCTCCCTTTGGATTTTCTGCCAGAGAGAACAGCATTATGTAACGGGTTTACAAGTTCAGTTTGCACTTTCACAAATATCTCTTGAGTTTCAGGTAGACCAAGGTCCTTCAAGTCTCAGTGGGGTTATGGGTTCAGTCCTGGGCCCAGAATTGTTTCACTTGTTCACCAAAGACTTGGATGAAGGGGCAGAAGCCTCCTCAGCAAGTTTGATGATGACACAAAGCTGGGAAGAGCAGCTGAGTCCCCCGAGGGCTGTGCAGAGCTTCAGAGGGACCTCAACAGGTTGGAGAGATGGGCAGAGAACTGTCTGAAATTCAACAAGGGCAAATGGAGGGTCCTGCACCTGGGAATAGATAAGCCCAGGCAGCAGCACAGGCTGGGGGTGACCTGCTGGGGAAGGACCTGGGAGTCCTGGGGGACACTGAACTGTCCCCAAGCCAGCAGTGTCCTGGAGGCCAGACTGGACAATGGTGTCCTGGGGGCCATCGGGAAGGGCACTCCCAGCAGGTCAGGGAGGATCCTGCCCCTCTGGCCAGCCCTGGCAGCACCTCTGGGCTGCTGTGTCCAGCTGTGGCTCCTCAGCCCAGCAGGGCCAGGGAGCTCCTGGTGCGGGGCCGGCGGAGGCTGTGGAGCTGAGCAAGGGCCTGGAGCATCTCGGTGCCCAGGAGAGGCTGAGGGAGCTGGAGCTGCTCAGCCTGGAGAGGAGCCCCAGCTGAGAGGGGCCCTCAGCCCTGGGGGTCCCTGTGTGCAGGGAGGGGCCCAGCAGGGCCCAGGCTCTGCCCCGGGGCCCAGCAATGGCCCCAGAGGGACGGGCAGGGCCTGAGCCCAGCAATTGCCCTGCACAGGAGGCAGAACTTCTGCCCTGGCCAGTGCCCAGCCCTGCACACATTGGCCAGAGAGGCTGGGGGGTCTCCTCCCTGGGGATATTCCAGAGCCACATGGACACAGCCCTGTGCCCTGGGCTCTGGGATGGAGCAGGGAGGTGGCACCAGATGTGTCACAGTGTCCCTGCCATCCTCACCCATCCCGTGCCGCAGCAGCGCAGTCCCCGCTGCTGAAGGGACTCTGTTGAGAGCTGCCACTGCTGCTCTGGGGGTAGAACTGAACACAGTTAAGGACAGGCTGCTCCTGCCTAAGGAAGGTCAAACAAGAACATTCGTGTCTACCCAAACCATCCCTGCTATAAAAGGAGTCCTCAGAGACTGGGTTTCCCTGACTGCTGCTCGGTGACAGCAGGGCCATACATGTCTTCAAAGAGAGAGATTGCTGATTGCCACGGTCATTATTTTATTTTTTTCAGTTTCAACCTGACCTAGAGGCGAGCCCAAAATTCATTTTCTACTGCAATGCACGAACAAAGCTGGACCCCAGAGCATCTCACTGTGGGAATCAAACCCTGAGAAAAGCCAAGCGTCTTTATTTGTTGTTTGGGCCAGTTTTCAGCAGCTTCTCCTGATCTGTAAACAAGAGCAAAGACAGCAACCAGACCAGTTTGCCTTTGCAAACATTGTCAGAGCATGACTTTTCTTTTTTTTTTTTTCCCTTTCTTTTTATAAGATGAAAGAGTTTTTTGTTTCTCCACCCTGCCTCCTTTTCAACAAGAGGGAAACAAGAGGGAAAGTTTCCTTTTGACAGGGAAACAAACACTTGAAGGAGAGGCTATTAACTTTTAAGACATGGGCATATTGCAGACTTCTGGCCAAAAAAATACAGAACAGAGGATTTATATTGAGTATGTAGGTTTACTGCACACCCCAATTTTCGGAGCGATAAATCATTGCTTGAGTTCTAACCGCACAGAGCTAATAAGGACAAAGAGTTACACATTTCTGCTTCTTTGATTCAGCTTTCAATCTCAGGTTCAAAGTTCTGATTCTGCTTTATTTTTATGCAAGCATGTGGGCTGGGGAGATCAGAGGACTCTATTCCATCTCCCCTGCTGCTCCCGTGTTTTATGTAGGTGACAGCTTTTCTGCTATAATTTCATTACAAAAAATAATTGGTATCTGTTTGCCCAGGATTAACTGTGTATCTGCCTGTTGATGTTATACGTAAAATTATGCTACAACTAGAACCATATATATTTTTGAATTAACGACGCAGCCCTTGCTCACTCAAAATCCCTACTAAGAAAAAAAAATTGCATTTAAAAAGGCTGCAGGATCAGTAAATCTAAGCTAAACTTGACAACAGGAGGATTTTATTCGGGAAGAAATTTTTATTTGGGAAGAAATTCAAGGCAAATGAGCAGAGTTCATAATGTGCTCAAACAGTAAAGAGAAAATCATGCTCCCCATGCTGCCCGAATGGCTGACATAATTTTGCTTGCTTTCCTTCCCGGTTAACTTGAAAATGCAAATTGCTTTGCTGTCAGGGTACATTTGTTCCCACTAATTCAAGACACTGTAACAAGCCAAAATATTTATTTGGGGTTGGTTTTTTCTTTCCACTCCGATTTGTGTTTTATCATAGCGGGAGCATCATCTACGGATTTCATTTAGTGAAACATTATGCAAACAGCCCTAACGGGAAAGTCACCTCCCTGTAATAGGAAAAGCAGCCATAAAGAAGGCTCTTAATGCTTCAGGATGTGTTGCCTCAAAGGGCCCAAAAATTCTGCTCTGACCAACACTTAAAAGGCCAAAACACATATCCAAAATAACTGCTCAAATGACCCATTTGGAAAGGCCTTGGCTTTTCACAGGAGGAACTCAGATTTTTTCTGCTTTTTAGGGGCTGGGATGGACACAGAACATGTTTTTTTAATTAGAACTGGATGAGCAAACAGGAGCAGAGAGCACATTTTATAGTTCAATCCTCTTTCTGACTCTGCCTCTTTTTCAGCTGGATATATTAAAAAAAATTAAATTTTTTTCCTTTGAAAAATGTTTCTGATGGCACCCAGAATTTAACCAATTATCATTTGTGTGTAAAGCATTTCTGCTCCTATAAGAAATAAAATGAGATTTCAGCTGATAAAACCCCAAATAATTGCTGTTTTCCTGAAAATTCAGTTTTGTATTCTTCTGGGGAGGAAAAAAAAAAAATCTACATTTTTTAAATTAGAATTGTTTGTGCCACTAAGGGTCTGAAAAAGCCCCATGAGTTATCCCTTGGAGGAGTGGGGATGAGTCCAGGCTCACTCCAGTGATGAAATTTGGAGCCTCTTTGCCATCTGGTCCTGCCATGAGAGCTGCTCCATCCAGAGCTTCTCTAGCAACACTCAACTGAGCTCTGAACAAGTGGATTCTGACTTTGGTCTCTTAGTTCTGGGCCTGAAATTAGGTGAGATTATTCAGACTACAGAAATTCTGTGAGCAAATCCTTTGTAATTTTATTTCTCTTCACCTTCCTCATTTATGGAGCAGCCCATAATATCTCACCTTGTGTTCTGGTGTCCTTTTCACACATATCTAATCTTGTTTGAGCCTCATTTGTATCTGCTCTGACTTCCTTGAAGTCCTTTGGTTTACCACAGCACACACTCAGAAAAAAGACTCTGCTTTAGCAAAGGGTTAAAACACACAGATAAAAAGAAAACAAACCCTCTGAAGCCCTTCCAGTTTTTCACACACAATCAAAAGAGTGATGAAACAAAAGCCTTTGCTACCAGGCATTTATCATTGCAGTAAAAAGTATTCTGGCTCCATTTTACTCGGTATCCTCCATCCAGAAATGAAGTCAGCCCTTACCATTCTCACCAGACGTCTTGTCTTTCCCATTTGTAGCTCCGGTTCCTTGTCTCTGTTGGGGGAGACAAGAAAAAAAAAACCAAAAGAAGAGGTTAGAACACACCTGAACATGCATTTTCTCCTTGGAATTCCTGGTAATTCCAGCCTGATTTCTCCTCAGTACATTGGATAATCCATTCACCCTCATGCAATGATGATTTGGGACACTGCCAGTGAACCAGGAACGCTTAATTCCATTTACAGGTTGGACTCTGTGAGCCTGGAGTTCTTTTCCAGCCTAAAGAACTCTGGGATTTAGGTCCAGCTGCCATCACCACGTGTGCCCCTGGATGTAATTATCCCCATGAGTGATGTGCATGTGTGTAATCAGGTGCCCAGCAGTGCAGGGGCAGGAGCTGCACTGCAGCATCTCATTTCTGCAGCTCCCTGCTGTTCCTGCCCTTCCACGACTCAGGAGGACTGCGGGGAAGTCGTGAGGGTTTGCAGGGACAAAATTACAAGGGTCAAAGCCTCACCAGAAGTTAATTTGGCCAATGCAATAAAAAATACACAATAGCAAAATGTTCCTGGAAATACACTGGCAACAAAAGGAGGGCTAAGGAGAATCCCCATCCTGACCTGACTTTGGCTAGAAGATCCATTTGCTGCTTTGGCCACAAGAAAAGATGGAATTTCCCACTCTAATTTGCTCTGTCCAAGCAATAACCTCCTGAATTTCCATGAAACAAACTGATTTAAATCACTCTGCCAAGTACAAGAAAAGATGGAACTTCCCACTTTCATTCGCTCTGTCCAAGGAACAGCCTCCTGAATTTCCATGACACAAACTGATTAAAGTCCCTCTGCCAAGTAACAGGTGGCAAACACCAGGGCAGTGCAAATATTCACAGTGGCAGAGTAGCAGAGTGGTTACAGTAGTAGGGAACTTCCCGGCTTGGGAATGGTCACTCTGTGAAAATTATTCTGCATCCCCCAGAGAAAGCATCTGAAGGTGGATTAAGGAATCTCAGCCTATGGCAAAACTTATATTTGTTATGCAAAATTATTCATGCTTGTGTGTGTTACTGAAATAGAACTGAAGGAACCGTCCTCTAGGGTGGTCCACGTAAAAATGGGGGAGGATTAAACTCAGAGAATAAATCCAGCTGCACTCAGCCATCAGAGGCAGCTCATGCTCAGGCACCAGGGAAGTGAACAGGTACAGGAGCTCTGGAAACCAAATGGTTTTTAGCAACATCTGGACGGTCAGGTGGATTCTCCTATGAAAATTCATACAGCTGTACACTTCTCTGAAGGCATTTTCTCTAAAATTCCTGGTTAAAACTCCTCTGCTTTGGTTTCTGTTCTTTGCCTTCCCAAGCAGTGGCATTTCCAAGGTATATTTTGAATATAGAGCTAATTATGAGATAAAGTACAAAACCTCCATGTGTGCTCTCAACTCTGACACGGAAAATGGAAACACATTTGTTTCTCCCTGGAGCCTCAGAGCCAAGGCAAAAACTTGGCCAATAACAGAGAATGGGATTCTAAAGGGATAAACATCTCTGACAAAAGCATAAGTTACCAACAGCCAGAAATCAATAAATCCACCCAACAAGCAGTTTTGCTTTGTGCCTTTATTTAATAGCTTGGTTAACACTTCCATGTCTCAATTCTAAACGGCACTTTAAAGAGGATTTTACTGTTCATTTTCAAAACACCTTATTTTTCCTATCAATAAGAAACTATATTCCTTTTTCCTCCCCTGTACATTTTTAAATGCTTTTTCAAGTTGTCTTATTTCCTGAGCATTTCAGGCTGTGCTGCTTAGGCTTTATGAAAGCTTCTCTTTCCTCCCTAGGCTATACCTGTCAGGTTCAGTCTGCTTATGATGGAGTGCTGGAATATGGATTCACACATTTATTTCCTGTCTCCAGACTTCCCCTCGGGGCGAGGAGAACGTTGTCAAAGAAAAAGAATAAAAACTTGGGTTTGGTAAATGAGGGTTTTTCTATTCATGAGGTCACGGTGTTTTTCTTTAAGTGTGAAATCAGCTGCAATATTCTGCAGCCATTTGTTTGATTGGTGACCACTGGACTTACACAGAAAGAAACCTGAAAGTCTGCCAAACCAGCTCCTGATGGCTTTTCCTTTAGGTATAGACGTATTTTGATCTATAAACCCTGTGCTGTCTTCCAAGTGACTGCAATGGGTTTGAAAGTGAGAATCAGCTTCTCATTAACGAGGCACTGAAACTCAGGAAAAAGCCAGACACAATGGGATCCTCCTCCTGCACAGCCCTCAGTCTTTTATTTCAATACATTCAGTGGACCTGCTTTTCAAAACATTTTCAAGGTGTTGGTGTTATTAGCAGCTGGAGTTTCTTTCTTCTTTCATCACCTTTCATGATGCCACTGCAGGTTGCAGAACAAAGTTGAGCTTTTTAATGTGGCTCAGAGCAAAAGGGGACCAAACACGAGGAGGAGTTACTGGGGGTGTTTTCAAGCAGCAATGGATGAAAGCCCTCCAAAAGCTGGTAAGGGCAGATATTGTCCATAGATAAAATAGATTAAATTAATATCACTGAAATACAAGAAGACGAATTTCTGGGATCTGATGGTTTCACAGGAGGCGTGAGGATGGAAAGGACCACAGTGGGCGTCTGGTGCGACCTCTCTGTTCCATCAGGGCCATCCCAGAGCACAGGGCACAGGAGAGTGTCCAGATGAGGAGACTCCAGCCCCTCTCTGGCCAATGTGTGCAGGGCTGGGCAGTGCCCAGGGCAGAAGTTCGGCCTCCTGTGCAGGGCAATTGCTGGGCTCAGGCCCTGCCCGTCCCTCTGGGGCCATTGCTGGGCCCCGGGGCAGAGCCTGGGCCCTGCTGGGCCCCTCCCTGCACACAGGGACCCCCAGGGATGGACAGGGATGGACAGGGACACCCAGGGACACCCAGGGCTGAGGGCCCCTCTCAGTGGGGCTCCTCTCCAGGCTGAGCAGCCCCAGCTCCCTCAGCCTTTCCCCCAAGAAAGGATTCCCATCCCATCCCCTCTAACTTCCAGCCAGCTCCCTTCATTCATTCTGAATTCCCACTGCATTTTTTAAAGCAAGCACCAGGACAAGAAGCATTGACTAAACTTTCCACCAGGCATCAAAGAAACATCAGAGCTAAAATGAGCACGAGAGCAGACCCATAACGATTATACAGTAAAACATGATAAACAGTTTTGTTGCCATGTTGCGTAGGAGGAAACAGAGTTTATGACTGCTTCGGGCTATATTAATTTTTAACTCGGTGGTTTTACAAAACACCAAAGACACATAATTAAAAATGTCTCCAAAAATCAAAGTGACTCCCAATTTGTCAGCAGAGGAAGTAAAAAAGACTTCTGCCATATGCTCAAACTCCCAGTAAGAAAAGAACAGGTTTGCTTTCCTGTTCAATCCTCAGAGCTATACGCAGAGGCCAGTTAATGTGCTGTGAAAATCTGTACTAAATTAGTCCCCAAGGCGAGCAAACTAAGGTCAAAAGTGAACCCGCAGCCAGGAGGACATTTCAAGAAGAATGTTAAATTACTGCAGCAGCTTTTCTACTCATTCTTCTAGCCCCTGCTGCACCCCCGAGCCTAATTTTTGCCTTTAATCTTACATTCTGTTCTTGTCTTGAAATAGCCTGACCTTTTCAGCTACGCTTTTAATTAGCACCTCGGCGTTAGGGATTGCAGCCAGGTGTTGATTACGGAGTTTCTGGGGGCAGAAGGGTTGTTTGTTTTACGGTGAGCCACAGAAAGTCCAAGATCAGGACCATGAAACTGCCAGAAGGTTCTGACAAATGGGCTCTTAGAGATAACAACATCATCCTGATGCTTCGCCTCAGCGCAGGGTCAGCAAGGTGCAGAGGGCTGTGAACCGAGAAAGCGATGGCTGCAAATTTCCAACAGGATGTGTTTCCACATAAAAGAATGGAAAAAAGATCCAAGAGTGGAATTAAAATAATAGATACAGGTGGAAAGCTTCTGTAGAGTGGACAGCAGCAGAAGTCAGCGTAGACTGACAGGGCTGACATGTAAAATGTTATTTAGGATAAATAAATGTTATTTATTTCTGTATGGGCAGGAAGATCAGCAGAGAAATCTGTGCGTGTCCTAAGGTTTTCCTAAGCTTTGTCTTGCCACCCTAAGGTGGGACAGAAGGAAATAAATGTTGGGACTGAGCAACACAAAAAAAGCTGTGGCTCTGCCAGCGCTGTGCCAAGCCTTCACTCTGCACCACCACCTGCTCTCCATACAAAGATTTCTCTTTAAGAAACATAAATTGAATCCAACTAAACTATTTCATAAGGACCTCATTTTTTTTTTACAGTCTTCTGCTTTAATTAGAAAAACCCAGCTATTTCAGCCTTAACGTGAAAAAAAAGTACTGGAAAAAAAAAATTTCAAAGATTTATGAGGTTTATGATCTTTCCGCAAATAAAAATGTCACTGTGAATATCTGCTTAGGGACTTGTGATGTTTTCCAAGCAAGGAAAGCTTCCTAATCACAGCAGAATGATCAGGAGATACATCAGAAATGGAATGAAGATCCAGAATTTAAGTAGGGCGAGAACCAAGCAGCTATGACCTGAGATGAGTGGGATTCTGCAGATTTTGGGATTTCAATCTGATTATTTAGGTTAAGTTCTCCTTTACTGGAGATTTCTGTTTCACTACCTCATTCTGACGTCATGTACCAACTTGAAACCATGGCACTCAGCATTTCACACACCGAAGAGTGAAAAACATCACTCTTAGTCACAACACAGTAAAAATTTTGGTTTAAAAAATGGACAAAATACATCACAATTATGAAAATAAAAAGAGCAGGAAAATGGATGTCGCTGTGACAAAAACTTTTTTGTTTGCTGAAGCTGCAAGGGATTCCTGGCCTCTAAGTAACTGGACTGGAATTTTAGTACCACTGTATTTTTTGGAATTATCTATCAGAAAGCATGGAAACGAACAGCTGGGAGAGATGAAGTGCACTGCTGGAGAGCCAGACACAACTTCCATCATTTCACTCATTTCCTTGTCATTATTTCTCCTCCAAACTGATCTGCAGCACGGACAGATGGCAAATCCCAAACCAACTCCGTGACGTACAGGTTCGCTCACATCAGGCACCTACAGAACATCTGCAGGCAGAGCTGAAGAACCCCGGGCAGAGCCCTGGACAGAGCAGTGAAAATTGCACAAAAAACGACCCAAATAAACCTTCCTCACTGGTCTCCTTGTGCCTCCTTCACAGGTTCCTCCCCTCTCCCACCACAATTTTACAGACTGAATATTTATGAGGTGGAAATGTCCTCCAAAGCCCACATTTTAGGGAATTGCACCAGGTACAGAACACCTAGCCAAGGTTTTGTCGGAGTGAGGGATAAATCTGATCATGTGTCTGTTACTTCTGTCTTACACATCGCTGTGAGGAATCACACACCGCATTTCCTGAGCGACCTGACAGAAAGAAAAATTACTTATCAACTCATAATTCCTCACCTGTGCACCTCCCCTCCTCCCTGCGTGCCCCTTTGCTCCGAGGGAGTTTTCCCCAGCCAGTTTTCTGTCTGTTTTGCTTTGCCAGGGCAGCACAACGTCGCCAGAGCAAGAGCACCAGAATCCATCTTTCCATAGTGGCTGTCAAAGCTAAATGATCCCTGGCACTTTGACAATTCCTGTAATTATCCTCGTGGGTCAGACAGTTTTCTACTTGACTGGCTCCTGATTGTCCCTAATTTTATTAAGGCTTTCCTATAGCTATTTTAATAAATTAAAACTACGCAGGTGGGCTGAGATGAACCGATGGGATTCGAACTGCGGTGGCTCAAAGCTGACAGAGGGACAAGGGTTTTCTGTGACTTTTTTAGTCACTGAAGGCACATGGTTATGCACACTGCCATCCTAGAAACCACAGTATTATCTGCCCAAAATTAACAAGTCTGTGATAATTACCAATGGTTTTGTTTCCAGCGTGGTCATTGCCCACACAGAACATGCATTTTTATTTACATTTCTACACAAAATGCACACGGAGTGCCTTAATCACAGGGCTGTCACAGGCTTAGGACGTTTGCTTCAATTTAAGGGGTGATTTGTTCACTTTTGTCCAGACAGAACTTCTGGCTTGAGGTGAATCCTCAGAACAGGCACTTGAGTGTACACAGACAGCAGGAGGTCCTTCAGCATGGAGCACACATAGAACTATGGAATGGTTTGGGTTGGGAGGGACCTTAAAGCTCACCCAGTGCCACCCCTGCCATGGGCAGGGACACCTCCCACTGTCCCAGGCTGCTCCCAGCCCCAATGTCCAGCCTGGCCTTGGGCACTGCCAGGGATGCAGGGGCAGCCCCAGCTTCTCTGGGCACCCTGGGCCAGGGCCTCCCCACCCTGCCAGGGAACAATTCCTGCCCAATATCCCATCTAACCCTACTCTCATTTAGTGGGAAGCCGTTCCCTGTGTCCTGTCCCTGCAGCCCTTGGCAATTGTCGCTTTCCATGGTTCCTGGGGCTCCTTCAGGCCCTACAAGGCCACCCTGAGCTCACCCCAAAGCTTCTCCTCTCTGGGCTGAACAATCCCAGCTCTGCCAGCCTTTCCTCCCAGCAGAGCTGCTCCAGCCCTCTGCTCATCCTGGGGCTCCTCTGGGCTCTCTCCAGCAGCTCCATGTCCTCCCTGCGCTGGGATCCTGTGGCTGGGGCAGCTCCCAGGATAAATGAGGAGGCATCTGATGAAAACGGGCTGAGGGAATCATTGCCTGGGATAGAGGAACCTACTTACAGTGCTGATTTTAAATATTCTAACAGCACAAAAAAGAACTTTAGCTGTGCCCCACTTTTGCCGATGCTGGGCTGTAATTTATAAATCAGCACAGTGAGAACCTGCTGATTTTGTATTCAGATTCCATATAATGTTCTAAACGGAATATTTACACCAACACCAAATGTAATCAACATAATTAGCACAAACAGTAGCTTGCTTAATATTTAGGTTATTAGCATATTTTGAATTAAAACATTATTTCTCCAAAGACATTGTAATCACAATTTTTTATTTTTTTTTTCAGAGGCAGGGATTAATGGAATCTTTGAAGTTAATTTTGAAAGCAGCTGCAAGAATGTATTTCCCAAATCCTGTTAATTACCATGCCAGCCATGAGAAGTAATCCCTTCTTTTTTTTCCTGCAGGAAATGGAAGATTTGATCCAGCATGGTTTATTTACAGGGCTAACTCAGACATGGACAAGTAGTTGTCTTCAACTCAGCAGAATTATTTTCATGAGTGGAACTGGAACCTCACTGTGGTACCATGGAATTTCCCTGAACTGCGTGTTGGGTTTTATTTAGCAAAGGGCAAAGAGAGTGAAATCAACCACAGAAAAAACCTTCCCACACCACCTGCCAAAAACCGACCTCAGTTCTCATTTGGACATGGGTGATACAACCCATATCCCAATTACACAGAGGATTCCTCTTTATCCATTTCCAAGGTGACCTAAAAGAAATCTTTCAATTACATAAAAATTGATTAAGCGAGATGGCAGAAATAAAAAGCGACTGTGGTTCCTAAGGTGGTTTCTTCCTTTCTTTTTCTCCTATTACTTCTTATCTATTGGTACCCTCAGACCTGGCATTACAGCTCCAGAAAGGGCATTTTTGGGCAGGAAACCTCCCTTAAAAACTTCTACTTCCCATTAGAGCCCAATCCAGCCACACCTTCCCATCCCCAAGGCCTCGTTTCTTTGGAAACAATTGTTTGCAAGGTCACACGGAAAATAGGAGCACTAAAATTATTCAAGTTAAAAATAACCCCTCGGCAGAGCTGTGTTGAAAACAATCATTGAAATGATCCAGCTAAAAAAAGAAATCCATATTTCAACTGTTTCTGTTGATCATTTCAGTCGTGTGGTTGAGGTCTCTGATCCACAAGCAATCATACCAGGGCAAGCTAAATTCTAAGCCTTGGTCCCCTGTGTGGGAAATACAGGCAAGGCATGGAACAAGAGAAGCTTGGGGGGGATGTGGAAGAAGCATTTGGATACTGACAATACCCTGGGTATCCTTTAATATCAGCATTCCCCAATAGGAAGAGTGTCCTAAACCGATTAAGGGGTCAGAGTCCCCTTAATACAGCTGATTATGGATGGCGGTTTTGTAGCAAAGAAATTTACTTTATATTTCATTCTTGCAAGCCCTTCTGAAGTTTTGGGTAATGCAATTTGCTGAGCTCCAAACCCAGCCATAATTGAGTTAGAGGCTGTCTTCAAGGGACAGCTTGGATTATTCACGGCGAAAATCTGCGCTGACAAATTGCTTCATCTCTGATCATACTGGCTATCATCATTAACACAGGCTGCTTCTTCCCAGACTGCAAAAATCCTGGTGGTTGGGGTTTTTTTCCTGTTGGCATGTTTTTATTTCCAGTTGTACAATTAAAAAAAACCCTGTTCTTGTTTCCCTGCTGCTTCCCTCCACGTTTCAGAGGTAAACAGGTATTATCACAGTCAGTTAGGCTGCTCTAGTGACTGGGCCAGCCATGATTTTCCAAAAATATTAATTATGGCAGTTTCAAGCCACCATGCAAAGGAACTTTCTGCCTCCAGCCTTGAGCAAAGCTTTTGATTTTTCGAGGCAAGAGCCAGACCAAGTGGCAGGGCTGTTTCTGCATCGCTTATTCTGCCATTTCACCCACCCCAGGCTGCCCATCCGCTCTTGGGGGGCAACTCGGAGCAGCCCCCCAGCCATGTGCAGGGATGGCAGGAGCTCCTCCAGAGTCATTCCAGCGGCAGAGAATCGCTGGGCTGAGTGTGCCACAGCCATGGCAGCCTTGCCCAGGTGACGCAAACCTGGCATCCCTGGCTCCGTGCCACGGGCACATCCCTGCCAGGGCACCGGGGATCAGCTGCTGGAGGAGGATTTGTCCTGCACTGTTCCAATCTGGATCAGGAATGAGCTGCTTTGTTAGGAGAGAGGATGTGGTTCAGAGCAGAGCTCTTGGCGCTGGGAGGAAAAACCACGGCCAAGGGATTAGAAACAACCCTGCCACAGTGAAAGGGAAATGGGCAGGGTGAGGCTCAAGGTCACCTTGATGGCCACGAATCGGGGACAGCAATCAAATAAGCTCACACGCAGCAAGCAGAAGACAAGTCAGGTCACTGCATCTGTCCAAGAGATGGACAGAAAATCGGGATTTCCACAAATCAGAGACTCCCAGGACCCTGCAGCTGCTCAGGGAATTGTTGCTGCGATCCATTTCATTGCAGGGAAGATAAGAAAGCAATTTTCACAGAAAACCTGTAAGAGTTCCCAGGCTCCCTAACCCAGCAGAGACCCACCAGGTTACCTGCCCTAAGACTAAATCCTCCCCTGGGAGGGTGGGGAGGCCCCAGCACAGGGTTCCCAGAGAAGCTGTGGCTGCTCCTGGATCCCTGGCAGTGCCCAAGGCCAGACTGGGTGGAGCTCTGAACAACCTGGGACAGTGGGAGGTGTCCCTGCCCATGGCAGGGCTTAGAATGAGAAGATCTTTAAGGTCCTTCCCAACGCAAACCGTTGTGTGATTCTGGGAACTCTTCTCCAGTTCAACTTCAGTAAAAACTGGCAAGTTCCTCCACTCCAAACATCCCCAGTCATTCCCTCTGTCTTCATCTCACATTACGAACCAGCCTCCATTCTGCACTTTGTGCCTTGCACAGGAAGCAGAAATTTTACCCATCTGAACATCTACACCTCATTCACACAGGAACATGGCAAAACATCCTGCAGTGCCATTAACAATGGCCCTTAGGTGCTCCTACAAGAAAAGTCACGCATTTTGGTAACATCTCACACACTTATCCTGTGACTAGAGAGAAAATAGGTTCCTTGGAAGTTCCACACAGAAAGCAGATTTAGATCCAGCTGTGCTGCCTGACACTGCAGCCTGACAAAAAGATCTATTAACGATTTACATGGCGTGACTGCAAAAGCTCTTGCTAGAATTCAGGTGATTTGCAACTTGGGTTCTCTGCAATTCACAATATCAGGGTAGAACCTTTGCTACCAACATTCCCACACCTGCAGATCCATCCCCTGAGCCCAATTCCAGCATGGAAGCACACGAAGCTTTTGATCCATGCAAGGAACACAAAGTGGTGCTCAGAACAAAAGCCCCAGGAGAAAGGGAGGATCTCCTGTAACCTCTCCTGAGAGGTTCACTCAGCTCGCTTTGGGTGTTAGCGCTCTCCAGTAGCTTGCAAAACACGCTGAAGGGAAGAAGTGATAACGAGCTCTTGCTAGAATTCAGGTGATTTGCAACTTGGGTTCTCTGCAATTCACAATATCAGGGCAGAACCTTTGCTACCAACATTCCCACACCTGCAGATCCATCCCCTGAGCCCAATTCCAGCATGGAAGCACACGAAGCTTTTGATCCATGCAAGGAACACAAAGTGGTGCTCAGAACAAAAGCCCCGTGAGAAAGGAAGGATCTCCTGTAACCTCTCCTGAGAGGTTCATTCAGCTCGCTTTGGGTGTTAGCGCTCTCCAGTAGCTTGCAGAATACGCTGAAGGGAAAAAGTGATAATGAGCTATTGCTAGAATTCAGGTGATTTGCAACTTGGGTTCTCTGCAATTCACAATATCAGGGTAGAACCTTTGCTACCAACATTCCCACACCTGCAGATCCATCCCCTGAGCCCAGTTCCAGGATGGAATTGCACAAAGCTTCTGATCCACTCCAGGAACAGGGAGCGGTGCTCAGAACAAAAGCCCCAGGAGAAAGGGAGGATCTCCTGTAACCTCTCCTGAGAGGTTCACTCAGCTCGCTTTGGGTGTTAGCGCTCTCCAGTAGCTTGCAAAACACGCTGAAGGGAAGAAGTGATAACTAGCCAAGTCTGACTGGCAAATTAAAATTGGCATCAAGCTGGCCTGCCTTAGGCATTTGGCTGCCCTGCTTAAACTGCAGCACATGTGTGCTGGCACATGCACGCTCGAGTGTGCCAAGCCAACAATATGTTTGCTCTCTTCCAGGGGTGTGGATCTGTCAGCTCTGACGGGCGCAGTGAGATGTATGAAGCAGCCATGGAGCCACATGGCTCATTTTTCCCCCCCACGTCATCTGCCTGCCCAGCCAGCCTTCCTCCTCCTGCCTTCCCATCAACTTAATGCCTCTAATTTCTGGCAGTTTATCTCCTGCCTCCCTCGACCTCACATTTTGTCAGTACTCTCTCGGAATTCCAAGAAACAGATTTCCATGCCATTCAGATTTCCTCCAGGAACACCACGAGAAAAAGTTCAAATAAAAGTCATTCTTCAGAACATTTCCATTAGTGTTAAAATTACGTGTTTTAGAGTCAACATGCATTGTTCTTTAATACAAGAATAATTTAGTGCTGGTTATTGCAAAGAGAAGCCTATTTCATCCAAGAGAAAAGGAGAAAGAAAGATCCCCAGCAGGAAAAGGAAAAAGACAAAAGGAACCCCCATTTTTTGAAACATTAAAGCTAGACAATGAAAATAACTAAAATTCAAATAAAGAAGATATTTGTGATTTTTACGAGGATTGTTTTCCTGTCCCTGTACCTCTCACCTCCAAAACTTGGATTTTAGTCTCTTCAAATGTGCTTTCAGATTTATCTGGGCATTACACCCTGGTACTCACCCGATGAACCCACCCTACTGCAAGGTGAGGCAAACATTTCATGGGAAAGTGCTCTGATATCTGTAAAATCGTTCTCATAAATCAGTGGTCTTCATTCACACCCTCAGCGTGACTAGGAAAAGGTCTAATATGATCAAAACCCTCAAGATATCAAATATATCCTCAGATTTATTATTTTTTGCTTCATCTGCTTCATTACACACTTGCATTTTGGGGAAAAGGCTGTTGAGATCATGGTACCTGCTGGGTAAAAATGCTTATTTTGCTGGTCACAGAGGACACATGGAGATGCAAATCATGCCCAGGGGTCAGCAGTGGGTGCTGTCTGCCTCCCAACACCCTGGCGTGGGATTTTGAGGCTGTGCAGATCCCGAGTTTTCTTTTAAGATCTCTTCCACCCCCTGATTCACTCCAGAAGAGCCTGTGAACTCTTGTCAAGCTGATTTAGCAAAACATGGATTTGTCCCATTTCCAGGGACAGCCCTGCTCAGTGCTAGCTTGGGCATTTCTGAACTCTGCTCCATCATTGCCAGGAAAGGTGCACCCAAAATCCCTACAAATCCATCCCCAGCCAGGATACCCCCAGGAATCTCCTTCTTCCCTTTTAGCAGACTCCTGTTGGGCAATGATCCAACACTGACCTTCCCCAGCCCTGCTCAGCCCTTCCAAGCTTAAACCATCACAACCTGAGCACATTTCAGGTTTCTCTGGTTCTGCTGCTGCAGCTTTCCAGGTCTGCTGGCACCCTCCAGCAGCTGGGGCTCCTCAGCCCACCGAGAATTCACCAGGAATGCCAGGTACGGCTGGTGACAAAGCAGCTCAGCCCTTTCTGCCAGGAATTTGGACAGCAAGACTCAGTGTTAAAGACATTAAATGCACACCTGATGACTTTTTGGCACAGTCAGAGCTCTGTTTCCAAGACATGATGCCACCCTTCTCACCAGCCCCTTGTCTCAGTCCAGGCATCTCTGAGGTCTCCAAGGTCAGACAGAAGGACACCAGATTTTGCAGGGTTTTCTTTCCTTTCTTCTTTTTCCTTTTGTTTCTTACTTTCGTCTCTCACAAAAGAGCCCTCTAACATCATTCCAGCTCCTGTTACAGCACTCGCAGTGGCAGCTACGCCACTGGTTAAGGTCATATTTCATGCACTTTGAGACGAAGGTGATAATGCAGGAACATTCAGTGTCTGTCAAGTAATACTTTTCTCTTTAAGAGGAAAGCCAGTTCAGCTGTAACTAATATTCAAGTCATGTAGGCAGACAATTTTCATTTCTTCTCTGACTAAACTTGTGCTTCTTCCTCCAAATTCCATGTTAGTGCATAAATAAGGCTTTATCCCTCTCAGAATGAATTGATGAGATGAGACAGCACCAGCCACAGACCTGCTCCGTGTGACACTTGCCCAATTTACCTCGAAGTAGAGACTTAGTGTGGTCTCTGAGGAGGCAGGCATGGACGGTGGGGATAAACTGACCCCAAATCCTGTCATTTATAATGTTTCACAATTGATTTCCTTCGCAGTTGCTTGCCATTTATTTTCCTAATAAGACAAATGCATATAGTTTGTCCTCCACCTCTTTTTATAAGAGAAATAACGACTGCCTTTCTTAATTAAAATTAGAGGGCAAAATTAAAAAAAAAAGGATTATTTATGATTTGATCTAGTTTATAGTGATCTACCTTTTTTTTTTTAAATTTAGAAATCCAATATCCAAACAACTGAAGAAACAGAACATCTTTCCTGAGGAAGAGGGGGGAAATGGATGTTTTCCATCTTCATGGGAAGATCCTGTGCCTTGCAGAGAACAACGTGGTACAGGGCTCAGGGAATTCAGGGTTCTGTTGCACAGGAGAGGCTGAAGGAAGCCATTGCTTTCCCCTGCTGCTTTCTCCCATCCCCTTCAGCTCAGGATTTACCCACCCCGTGTTAGCCCACTCTGTTAAAAGTTCTTCCACAGCACAGTTAAAAAGGCAAAACCTGCAAACACATTTTCCAAGCCATCCCTACCGAAAAAACCCCCAAAACCTGAGACAAGAGCAAATGGCAGTTTGGAAATCAAATTGTTTATTCAAATTGAAAACAAAACAAAAAAAAACCACCCTGAAACCTTTAATGGAAATGCCACCGCTGTGCCTGCTGAAGTTAACTGCTCCTTTACAGCACATTTCGTCATTAGCATGATCCAGATAATGCAGAAACTGTTGGATGATGACTCCTCTAAGCTTGCCAATTCATTACAAATTTAGGGATATTGGACTGGAAACTAATACTCCTCTGCATCCTGAAATTATATTGCATTGTCAAGTCCTGCAGCATGAAGGTTGGAGTAAGTTATTCTTTCACAAGGAAACACGATCTCTGAAGCGTACTATGGAAGCTAAATGTCCTTTTTTAGAGCCCTGTTGCCTGAATCTGTTGGCATTCTATACATGGCAAGAAAACCCGTGAGCTTCTGCCAGTGTCATCAAATTAAGATCAATTTCCAACATCACTTCTAAGTGCTATTTTAGAAGATGCTTGATCCCACTGAAACCACACTGATGGAAAGAGTAGGCAAAGTGACAGATGTAAAACTTATTGTTCTCCCTTCTTCCTCCTCTTTTGAGCTGCAATTTACCACTCAGCTAATAAATAGATGTGAGTTAAAATTAAAAACTGATGTTCATGTGCTTATCGATCCCACCCCCATCCTGTAACAGCTGCACAATTTCCTCCTCCACTCTGCCATGTTCTTGCTGTGGTTTTTAGAGCTGCACAGTTTTTGTATCTACTGGAGTATAACCTCACGGAGGCAAATAGTTAACAACTTGTGGGGTCATGGCAATGTCTGAAAAATGCAACCAGAAGGGGCCCTCTAAGGTGAGGGGCTGGCTCGGACACCCCCAGGACTGGAAACACCAGAGCAGAGAACAGGAGCTCCTCTAAACAAATACAGCGTGTTCTTCCCTTAGAAAGATCAGTTCTTTCATTTAGTGCTATCGGAATTATGCTTACATAATCCTCACTTGTGTTTATGTGGTCCCAAGATGCTAAATACAATTTCCATGGAATGGTTTCAAGGGAGTTCAGGGGAGCAACCCAGGAGAGAAGCCCAGTTTTACCATTCAACCTCCTGAGAAAGAAGCCAAGTTTTGCGATTCAAACACTTGAGAAAGAGCCCCAGTTTTACCATTTCACCACCTGAAGCAGCCACAGTTTCAGCCAAAAACCTCCACTTACACCTCATGTTTCACACATTCCCTGTCCTTCTCCCACATCCTCCTGCTGAACACACCTCTCCAGAGGGACAGGGACACATTCCAGGTTTTCCCTCAACCCTGAGGGAAAAGGGCACCCTCTGCAAGTCCATGGGACATGCCCAAACCACCGGGGGGTATCCCTTGTTGGGAAAGCAGAGGCTGCCCTGGTAATGGGTCTTTTACACACACACCTCAAGCACTGGTGAAGCTCCATTTTCAGGAGAAAATCTCCGACCCCAGAGTAATCCCACATCAGCCTCCACCTTTGCCAAGCTGGCTGCTTGGACACTCCCAGTGAGGGTGGCCTGAGCTCCAAGGCAAAGATTCAGCTTGGACACCTCCCAGTGAGGGTGGTCTGAGCTCCAAGGCAAAAGATTCAGCTTGGACACCTCCCAGTGAGGGTGGCCTGAGCTCCAAGGCAAAGGCTCAGCTCTCTGGGCTGCAGAGCAGAGCTGTCTGCACAAGAACACACCCCAGGACAGCTCATCCACCAGGAATGCCCAGCACCCCCCAGTTACAGGACACACAAACACCCCCCATGGCCCTTTTGAAGGTGGACGCAGCACAGCAGTGACTGCAGGACTCCAAAGCCAACAGGAAACAGCTTGCTGTAGCTCAAAGCAGCAAGATTTGGTGTTCTTTGCTTTCAAAGCCTGATCAAAAACTCTGCATTTACTCAGAAATCAACTCCCCAGCTCTTCACCTTCCCAACTATGCGAGTCAGACCCCTGACCGCTCTCTGAATTCCATGCACCTGGTTGCTTGACACCTGTTTCCAAAGAAAAGCCAGAACATTCCTGCTGCTGTCTGGTAACCAGGCTGATCCTCAAACAGAAAAAGCTGCTGGCTCAAAGCACACGGCACTTCAGGGGGGCACATCAGCACCCTGGCAATCAGGGCTGCACTTCACTCACATTGCACGAAGCTCTTCCAGTGCAAGTTCATCAATCATAGGTGCCTCAGGCAATCAAAAGGAGATTTCCCAAGTGGCTCTCCCAAAGTCAGACACCTAAATAACACCTATTAAAGCAGAGCTTGTTCCCTACACTGGCAGCACCACGCTGACCTTTTAAAATCAAAAGGCAAGAAGTGCATCCAAGGCAACTTCTGCCAGAGCCTCCCCACCCTGAGCCACTGGGACAGCACCCAGAGCTGTAAAACCAGATTGTTTAAGTGCTCTCCTTCCCAAGCCCAGACCTGATTCCTGATGACACCCAGGAACATTCCACACAGAAGGCAAGAGTGAATGTCATAAAAATGTCTGTGTGATGGAACGCTTCTTGTGAGCCCTTGTGGCAGGGGAATACCATGACCTAACATCATCTGCAGCGTGTCAGAGAGTTAAATGACTGATCAGCTGACAGGATTCCCCGTGGTGAATTGAACTTGTGCCAGGTGTGAGTCTCGAGGCTCCCTGGTACAACTACTGACTGTGAACAGAGATTTGGGATTGCTCTGTGGGCCCATTACCCAATATCTCCTCCCCAGTTCATGCTGTGTGACTGGAGATCTCTCATGGAAGACAGGCTGCAGCTCGTGGCTGCTCACTGACAGCAGCTGATATTTCTCACCACAGCTTTTCTCTCCACGCTCATTAAAAACAACAGAGAACAGCTACAGACCTAAAGAAAAGGCTCCCCAGTTATCTGAGAGCAGACTTTTGGAGCTAAAAATGCATTTCAGTGTACACTGACATTCCCAAGGAGTTCCCCATGAAGCTCAGGGACCTGTCTGCCACTAACCCAGGCAGCAGGAAGGACAAATCACAATTTGCAAAGCCACTGGGTCAACTCTTACACCTCACATTCCCACTGACGCCTTATGGGGCCAGACCTCTGCCTAGCAGACGGAGGTCATTAAACCCATTTTCAGGCAAATACTGCAGAGAAAGGAGTGCAGAAAGGGTCCTTATCCTGCCTGAAAAAATATAAGCTAGCTGCTAGGAAAGAGAAAAGTACTACAGTCAAATGAATGACTGCTTCCTGATCAGCATTCTCCACCAGGAGACTGCTCATCATGGAATCCCAGAATGGTTTGGGTGAGAAGGGACCTTAAAGATCACCCAGTGCCACCCTTTGCCATGGACAGGGACACCTCCCACTGTCCCAGGTTGCTCAGAACCACATCCAACCTCTCCTTGAACACTTCCAGGGATCCAGGGGCAGCCACAGGTTCTCTGGGCAACCTGTTGGAGTGCCTCACCACCCTCACACTCCTAAATCATCTGCCCATAAACAGGAAAGGGGTTAATTTTGCTTGAAGCAGTAAAATGAGAATTCATGCAAACTCTCAGTAAATAACTCCGGGAGATGAAAGCTCTTTTCAGACATTTCTGTGACCGCATTTCCAGCGCTACTCAAATCCAGGCAACTGGTAACACAAGGCAAAAAACCCTTCCCAGCCTCCCAACACCGCTGTATGTGGGATAATCTTCTGATGGCTCTAATTGAGCCTCTTTTCAATCACCCTCTGCACAGATTTTGTCAGCAGATTAAGCCGAAAATAAAAATATCTTTCAATTACAGCACTGCAAGCTAAAACCACTGATATCCCCCCACAGCACACAGTTATCTAAGAGCTTCCTTTCTGCTCAGGGGTTTTTTTGCCTCATTTTTCAACAACAGTCTTTTGCAGTGAGGTGGTTTGGGGTGGTGTAGTTGCCTTCCTCTGCCTTTTGGGGAAGAGCTGACAGCGAGGAACAGCAGAGAGGCTTCTCTTCGCTGGAGCTGTGAGTGATCAACTCCCCGGTTTTGTCAGGGGAATGACAGCAGCACTGAAGACACCGAGTGCAGAGCTCAGTGGCACAGGACGCAGCTCTGCGCCACAGGAACATCTCCCAGCTTCAGGGGTTTGCCGGGAACACAGCTCTGTCAGGCACCAGGGAATGCCCTGTGAATAAAGAACCCCTGGGCTGGTAGCAGGGATGATCTCTATGTTCCCTGGGTCTCTTTAAATCCCAAAGGCAATCAGTCTAATTCAGATTATGAAAGGTAATTAGAGAGCAAACACGACCCAGCAAAGACCTGTGACAAGGATGTCTTGTATAGTTACAGTAAGTGCAGCAGCACCACCCAAACATTACTCCTTTCTGTAAGATTTTTCCCTAAATTGTATATTTAAGGAGTGGAACAGTGCTGCTGCATCTCACAGCACACTTCAGCCAGCCTGGGGGGCAAAAAACCCCAAAAAAGCAATAAAACCCCAAACCCACACTGCAAGAACTCCAGGCAGGTGACAGAAACACTGGCAGCAGCAGAGGAGAGTCTGGTGCATCCCACCCGGGCTGCCTGATCCCTGCAGGCAGCGGTGATGAAAGGATTTCCTCTGCTCTCCCCACCTGGCATGACCTGAAAGCCAAAACGTGAGCTGCTCCTCGCAAATCCCTGCACCGCAGCCCCGGCTGCTCCTGCTTTTCATCTCCGGTTTACACCTCCTGGAAAACCACAGCTGAGCGTGACACCTGCACGGCAAAGAGTCACAGCTCATCCGGTGTCACTGGCAATTTTGCTTCTAAAAAAAGGAAAATCCCATTTGTTAACGGAGTAGCAGGTGTTTTGTAACAAACAGCCTCCAAAAATAGGTGCTGGGTAAGCCGTAGTCACAGGTACCTCAGCTGCATCCCAAAGAATGAGCCGCAACAGGGAATGTGGGATCTCTCAGCTGAACCTGCCAGGATTTGACTGTCTACACCAACAAGGAGTCGTTCTAACAATACTTTTAACTAAAAAAAATTTCTAATCTGAACTTTTCCACGGCAGAGAAAAAAGAAAAAAAAAAAAAAAAAAGCAAGAAAAAAACCCCACAAGCGCAACATTTTAGCTTGTTTATTTACAAGGGTACAAGTGATCCTTACATGTTTGGCACTGTTTACATTTTTTCCCCCTCGGCTGTAATCCTTCTCAGGACGCTACTTACAAAGTTTACATCAGCACCCGACCGCAAGCAGGGCGGGTTTTTTTCCATGAGCTCCAGCAGGCAACTTTCCCACAACTCACTAAATCCTCCTTTCTGCATCGGAAAGCGCCGGGTAGGTATCAGAAATTATTGGGGGGTTTTAATTAGGAATTCCCATCGGCGCGCCTGGTCCTTCAAAGGGCAAAAATCCCCTTTGCTTTATGCTCCTCAGGTACCCACACACCTGCGGGGATGTGTTTATCACGATTTAAGAGAAGATGCTGAGATCCCCCCTCCGCAGCTCCCGGGACCTCCCCGCATCCCCAGCCCGGGATGCGCCTCCTCCCCAGCCTCCCGCGGAGAGGCGAAGGTGACATTCACCCTCCGAGGGCGTTGCTGCTGCTCTGGCCCCATCAGACGGGACTCACCTCGCTCATGTCGCGACAGTGTCGGTGACAGCGGCACGGCCCCGCGGCGCTCAGCGCTCCCGCCGCCCCGCGACGCGCGTTAAGAAGCGGCGCCGCGCGCCCGGCC
>VYZT01048260.1:42579-88222 GCA_013400735.1 Pomatostomus ruficeps
TGGGATGGGATGGGATGGGATGGGATGGGATGGGATGGGATGGGATGGTCTCTAAGATCTCTTCTAACCCCTTCACATTCTGCAATCCCATAAACCAGGCAGGCAGTCACTGCTTTGCTCACCCCCAGCTTTTCTGTCTGTCTCATCAGCCTTGCTGCCATTCCTGTTAAAACGCACAGCATTTCTTCCACAGGTACACGGAAAACAGCCCTTTTTTTATCATTTCTCCGAATGGTTAATTAAAGCAAAACTTTGGGATGTGTGCTGTTGTGCTCCAGCATCCGTCTTCTGATGGAGCACAATTGCTATATTTGGCAATACTCAGAATCTCTGAGTCACGTATCTGTGAAGAAATATAGGTTCAATTAGCTCTGGGAATGCAACTTAACTCCCACAAATTTTTCTCAAATCAATAAAAAAAGTGAACATGTTATATTGGAAAGCCCAAGGAGCTTGACAAACCCTCCCACTTGCAGGGACTGCCTTGCAGCAGCCTCTTCTCTTCGCCAACATCTGTCTTTAGGGCCAGTATTCATAGAGGCAGGGAAATAAATTTAATGAGAAAACACATTTTCCCACTGAATTGCAGAGGCAGGAGGAGCTGGGCTCCTTCACCTGAGGATGAGGAGGCTCCACAGGCAGTGGAACCAGGGGTGTGTATCCTGGGAATATTTTAGGGATGCTGGCCAAATATGTAGGGATGGGATCAGGAAAGCTAAGGCAGAATTGGAGCTGCATTTGGCAAGGGATGTGAAAAATAATAAGGGCTTCCATGGGTGTGTCGGCCAGAAAAGGAGGAGAAAAGAAAACTTACCCTCCTGGGGAAAAAAAAAAAAAAAACACCAGGAAATCTGAGTTACTGAACACAATTTTTGCCTTTTTCATTATACCCTTATTCCCAGGACCTCCACCAGCATCCGGCATTTCTTTTGAAATTCACATAAATTGTCCCAGTTTTTGTTGTGAGTGGCCCAAGCAGGCAACAAACACAGTAAGAGTTCATGGCATGAGCAGCTTCAGGATCCTCCCTGTGAGGACCCAAAATAAAGATGAAGAAGTTCAGCTCCTGAAGAAGCTGTGCTTCGTGTGACACCGTTTTCCAGTGAGGAGCAGTTGTGGGTGCATTTCATTATTATTCCTATCCTGAGAGGAGTGCCACTGGTCTGTCAGCTTACGAGTGCAAGGCACAATGCTAACATAAATTATTAACAGAGAATTCCTGATCAAAGGGCTCCCAAGCATGTGGGGAGGGACACAGACTGCTGAGAGGAAATCTTTTCTGGTCCCTTTGACTGCCAAGGAGTCACATTGGTCTCGCTCTTCACCATCAAAATAAATGTGCCAAATCCAGGCAGAAAATCAAAATCCCCTGTGATAATTCAGGCTGTGTGCAGGTTAGCAGAGAAGGCTCTTTGCATCAAATCCTGCAGGACAACACACAAAATTCTTATTTTCTGACCTGCTTTGAGGAGTTCACAGCTTCCAGGAGAGGCAGCCTGGAGGGCAGGCTGAGCTGTGTCTGGGAGGTGGCTCTGTGGGAACAGTGCCCAGACTGGTGTCACTTCTGGAGGAACGGTGCTGGCAGTGGTGACAGTGCTCTCCGTGCTGTGACTCTGCTCTGAGCACACTTTGTGGCGTGCAGTTGCAGTATAAGATGCACTATCTGCCCTCAGACAGGTTCCTGAGTGAGCACAGAACTCCCCAGAAAAAGCCTCTGACCTGCAGAGTTGCATCTCTTCTCTCTCTCTCTTCCCCCTGTGAATGTTGTTCCAGCCTCCCAGCTTTGCATGCCACACAGCAGAAAATTTCCACAGCCAACCAAAGCAACCCAGATATGAACTGTGGGCTGAAATTCCCTGTGCCTCTCCTGCTTCTCAGTGTGGACCTGCAGAACTCAATAGCCCTTGAATGCACAGACACAGACACCTCCAAATCCTGGGTACAACCCTCTTAAATGGACAAATCCCGAATTCTGGATTGCAGCAGCATCCTGAGCTTCCAGAAGGTTCTCACAATAAAGGTAACTGTAGTAGTTGTTTTATTTATACCCTGCCATTTATGCTGTCTGATGGCACCACGTTTTAGTTTTGAGGTTCCCCTTTCTGTCAGCCTCTCTAACCCATGGCAATCCCTCAGTTTAAAGGTGTCCCAAAGTTCTGCTTTTACTTAAGTGCGCAGCTAAGTACTGGCACTTCTAAGTAGAGAAAATATTCTAAGCAATCTATTTTCAAGAGCCATTATATTCTGAAAATTGACTATTAAAATACCACCTTCTTATTCATCAAGTCTGCACTCAGTGTGTGTTCAATCTTGTCTGCTGGCATATGACTGCAATTTCGCTGCCTTTTACTCCCACTTACCTGAAAGATTCAGCAGAGAGAAGAGAATCTGAGCTGGATGTTGGAGCAGAAAGGCTCTCAGGCTTCCCAGGAGCTTTACCTGTGCAAGGGGACTGAAGATGGCCCTTCCCTGCCAGACTGAGCAATCCATGATTGGAGAAGCGTGTGTTAAAGTCCTGGAATGATTTGGGTTGGAAGAGACCTTAAAGATCGTCTTGTTCCAAACCCCTATGTGGGCAGGGAATCTTCCACTAGACCAGGTTACTCAGAGCCCCAGAAAGCTTTCACTTCCAGGAGTGGAGAGTCCACAACCTCTTGGGCATCCTGTGCCAGGACCTCACCACCCCCACGGAGAAGAATTTCTTCCCAATATCCCATCCATCCCTGCCCTCTGGCAGTTTGAATCCATTCCCCCTTGTCCTGTCACTATTTGTGAAAAAACCCCTCTCCAGGTCTCCTTGAGCTCCTTTAGGCACTGGAAGGGGCTCTAAAGTCTTTTCCCCAGGCTGAACAGCCCCAACTTTCGCAGCCTTTCCTCAGAAGAGAGGAGACCCTCTGGTGCTGTATTTGTGTGAGCAGAGAGCTGATGGTGTGCTCAGCCTTTGTCCCTGACACCGACACCCAAGTGCACAGCCTTGCTTTGCTTTAGATCCCACTGAAGGTGTTTGCAGAGTGAAGTGGTTTGATCAGAAGCACAGAACTGCTCCAGAAAGGACAGAATCCCAGAATTCTTTAGGTTGGAAAAGCCCTTCCAGCCCATGGAGTCCCAGCTGTGCCTGATGGCCACCTTGTCCCCAGCCCAGACCTCTGAGTGCCACGTCCAGGCCCTCCTGGGACACCTCCAGGGCTGGGGACTCCAAAGCTCCTTGGGCAGCCCCTGCCAGTGCTTGACAACCCTTTCCATGCAAGAATTCCTGCTGCTGTCCAAGCTGAGCCTCCCATGGCCCAGCCTGAGGCCATGTCCTCTCATCCTGTCACTTGTCACCTGGGAGCAGAGCCTGACTCCCACCTGGCTCCAAACTCTTTTCAGGAGGTACCACAGAGTGCAGGGGAAGATGTCTCCTCAGGCTGCTGCATTTTTCAGTCAAAATTTGATTCAAATCAAATCAAATCCAAAAAGATCAAAATGAAAATACGGCTGTGCCTTGAACGCCGTTCCACATCCCATCAGAGCAGAACTGCCCTGTTTGGTAGAATATATTTGAATTTTGACTGTGACTGCAAAAACTGAAGTTTCCTGGCGCTTGAAATCGGTACAGTGAAGTGAAACCTCTGCCTCTTGCTGGTTTTACACTCTATGAATTTTTAAAGAGAAGGAACGATTTCACACAAACTTTCTACAAAAAAAAAAAAGTCCACTTTGAAGCTGAAATCAAGGATGTTGATTTCAAATGGAAAGCTTTTGTTTCAGAAAGATGTGTGCCTTTGAATCCTAGAAAAAATGAGAGGATCTGGAACATAACCTTAATCATACAGAATATGCTGAGATTATTGGCTTTGGTTTGCTCCCTGGTAGGAATAAATTTAACAAGCACAGCCTTAGATGCTGGGTGATGGATGACTGGTCATATCAGACAGATCAGCTAATTTGCCCAAGAAAAAATCGGAAAAGACAGTTTCCACAGCTGAACTCCCATTAGTATGCCTTTTTACCTTGTAATTAAGAAGCTAATGGCTGTGGGTAGTTAATCAACAAAATACTTTTAAAGATCTAGGCCTGAGGGCCTTTGTTACAAGCTAACCTTTGTTCCCATGCAAGAGGAATGAGTCAGTGGTTCCAACAAAATCTTATCACAGCCGGTGTCACAAAGATATCAAATATAATTTGAAAAATTGAGTCTTTTCTCAGGAGAGTTACAAGACATGACTTACTGTACAGCGTGAGTCATCTTCCACCCCAAAAAATACAGCCCGAGAACCAATCACCCAAATATATGTGTCAATTCTTCTGTCTGGCCAGAGAGTCTGGATGGATTTAATTCAGAGATGTGTCCTTAACCAGGGTGTGAAGAAAGCCATTCTCAGTTTAAGCCAAACTCCTAAAACTTTTCAAAGCCTGAGGAATGTTCTGGGGTTTGACTCCTTGGCTGGCTCAGCTCTGCAGAAGCCAGAGGATGTGAAGACGTGGAGCATTCAGATGTTACCCATGGCAGTTCCCCTCTTAATTAGAAGGTGAAAAGACATCATAATTACCAGTTAACAATTTTCAATCTCTGTTCAGGCAAAGGAATTAGTGTGATTTAGAAGATCCACAATTATAACTTTTGAGATGAGAGATCAGGAAGTTTAAAGTATATTCGTTCCCTTACTTTACTTCAGTGAGTTTGGGGAAATTAAGGTTAAGGGCAAATTCTCCGGGAGCCTCTTTCCCTTTGTGCGCTCCCTAAATCCTTGTTCAGATAGTGGATTTAGAAGGCTCCCAGCTTCCAAAGGGCTGAGGGAACATCCCTGCCAGTATCAACCTCAGGGATCCCAGCCTCGTCTCTGCAGAGAGCTGGTTTGGCCAAAAATGAGACCCTTTCCACCAAGCACCACCCAGCAGTGCTGCTGGGACTGGGGGAGCTGCTGGATTATTATTTTGCTTGGTCTCTGCAACAGCAAAAAGCTGAGCTTCAGAAGGGCTTCTCTCCTATTTGCTTTTCATCTTTTAGACAGAGCAGAGCCCCCAAAACAACCTCTGATCTTTGTGTCATAGCAGGCCCAAATTTTGCCAGACATTTTACAGGAAAAAAAAATATTGAGTCAAGACATCCAAACCTTTTCTTTCCACTTGCCCCAGAAACCTTTTTATTGCTGTGTTGACAGTAATTACACGTACCACATTCCAGTAAAAAGAAAGCTAAAGTCACCAGGTCGAGTGATGTACAGTTAGTGGCTGCCAAGGGAGGAAACAAGGGTGAACTCACTTCATCTCTGCCCTCCCCTCATGCAAATGCACGTTGGGGTTCCTCACTTTCCCAGAGGGCACAGAGCTGCCTCTGCAGTGCAGGGTGGGCTGGGATAGGGCATGGATCACGACAGAGCAGTTTGCTGCAGAGGGAAACCCCTTATGAGCATAAGGACTCACACATAGGAAGGTCAGTGAACAGGAGGAGCTGCCTCTCTTCCTAAATCCCTTATTTAAAACATATTTGTGGACTGACAAGTGAGGTTTTTGCAGTTCTTAGCCTCAGCTGCTGGGGCCTTTTTCCCCCTGCACACCTGGGTTTTGAGCAGAGCCAGTTAGAATGAGTGTTCTGTACAACACTGGCTGGAGGTAGGGAGCATGAAATGGGCTTGGTGCTTCAAGAGGCTCTATCGAGGCTCATTTCCTACCTTCACTTTATTCACAAAGTGGAATCTCTTTCACTCAGCCAGGTAAAGATATTTACTCAACATTCACAAATCGAGCCAGCCGAGGGAAAGGTGAGCTCAGCACTTTTGGATTTCTGAGCTGTGAAGTGCAACAACGGACTGAGACAGATTGGGCTGCCTTGTAGAAATAGCCATTTAGCCATGGGCATGGTCAGAGACCCAAAACCAGGCACTTTAGCACAGCCTGTTCTGTCCCACTGAGTTAAATCTCTCCTGTTAGCAATGCTTGGTTTGCTGAGAGGAGTGTGGGGCATGGGAAGGAAAGGAGACATAAAATATGCTACCAAAAAAAATGATCCTGTTCAAGCATCTACGGAGCTAAAATGATGAATAGGTGCAGCTAATTTGGCTGAATCTTTTTTAATGATAGTCTTTGTAATTTCATATGTTAAAAATGATAAAATGGAGGTGGAAATAAAAGCAACTCCCTGCTCACTTTTAACAGAAATAAATGCTTAGTTCCCTTACCTTCATCTTTCTTCCACAATGTCTGTGTTACCAATAATAACACCTCATTTAGCTATTTCCTATGGGCTTATGGTGACATTTCAGTTTAATGGTTGATGACTTTTCTGAGGCCCTTGCCCACCTTCTATCCTTGCTCGAAAGTGCTCTCTCTGAGCCAGGCTCTTTGTGTGAGGTATTATTAAGTGAAGGTTCTTGCAAAGGTCAGCATAACTCTAAAATAGATTCACGTCCACAAAAGAGAAGTGGTTCTCTGTCCTGGCTCACCGTGGTGCCCTTTTATTCAGAGTTTTCCATGGTGGTATTTCCAAAGCGCCACCAGAAGGGGAGCTTGAAAGCACTGGGCTTTCGGGGATCTCTCTGCAGACCATGAAAGGAAAGTTTCCCCTGGGGTGATTTCAGGACATCACTGACCAGCCTGATTTGTGCCCTGCCAGAGCATCTCCCATGCCCTCCCCCTCCCTCTCCTTTGACTTTCTGCTCAGGTGAGGGAAAGAAAAGAACCCAAAGCTATTTTTTGGTCATTGTGGATACACCCGCAAGGGCTGACACAGAAACCTTTCTCCTAAAAGATGAAATTCTTCTATGGATGGCACTGGAGGAGGGTGAGAACAAAGCCAAGCTGTGGGATCCCCCAGCTCCAGCCTCCCAGGCTGCCTGTCTGGCACTCTGCTGCTTCTACAGCTTTTTTCTACTTTTTTTTTTTTCCTCTTTAAAATGCAAGTGAGGTCACTTGCAGCTTGTTTAACACTTGCTGCTGCACAGAAATTAAAAAAAAGCTGTGCCGTGTTACCTGGGACTGGGAAAAAAGCACAGGGAGGTTGAAGGCATTCTGGGGTCGTTGGTTTGTCCCCGTGCAGCTCAAGTGCCCTGAAGCACAAAGGGGTCCAACATTTACACCAGGATCTGGCCCGAACAAAAGTCCAGTCAGTGCTCCCTCAAAGGATCAGAAAGAAAATAATTTTTACTCAATTAGAAGCATTTCAGACCCCCCAGTGGCCTTGGCAGTGTGACGGAGCACTGTCTGTGAGCCTAATGGACAAACCAGCTCTGATATCAGCTGTAAAAACCAGGAGTAGTCCTGGATTTACTTTTTTCTTCATGCATTTTATTTGTATGAATAATAAGTAGTCTCATTTATATAAATTACTCGAAGGAGTTGGTGAAGGTCAGAGGAATCTAATCCCAGGTTCTCTTAAATATTTAGTTTATCATCTCTTTGTATTTAAAGTTTCAGAAGCTGAAACTTTAATGATGTTATGCAACTGCAAACAGATGAGTTCACCTGATATTGAGGAAGGGAAGGGTGTTAAATGACACAGCTCTTACCCAGAAAGGGCCAAAAACCTGCTGGCTTATTTCACAGAGTGCGTTGCCATTCTGCTGAGCATGTGTCTACCTTGCTTCATGTTTCCAACCAGCTCAAAGGAATTCAAAACAATTCATAGAAACAAAGAATAGTTTAGGTCAAAAACGGATTTCTGGAGGTGATCGGGTTGGCCAGCTCAGTGGAACAGCCATGAAATGCGGAATGCAAGTAAGGAAACATCGTTCAACCATTTGATATAAATTTCTGGACACCGTGTGCAAGGGACTGACCTAAAGCCTGGCATTTTTTTGTTTGTGTGTGTATTAGTTTTGTCAATAGCACATTGTTACGCTGCCAGGTGGAATTAGGTAATGTGGCCATATTTTTATACAAATTTTAGATGAGTAAAGAGGGCTTTTGTGTGAACTCAGTGTAGTTCCAACCTCTAGCAGGAGATTCCCGCTGCTGTCTGCTCAGGAGCTGTTCCTTGGCTGGAGAACTTGGAGTGGCTTTGAAGTGATGCCTTAGGATTTAACTTTTATATTTTTCAGATCCTGCACTACTTTCGCGTAACTCTAAAGCTCCATATGGGCTGTAAGCTCCTGTTCTCCCTGTCTGGTCAGACAGAACAAATCCTCTCCAGGCCTGAAATTTAAGGACACCTCATTGTACCAGGCCCTGAAATATGGAAACTGAGCCTCTAAAAGGGGGGATGAACTTGGAGTAAATTACATCATTACCTGAAGCTGTAATTGGAGAATTAACCCTGATAGGTAAATTGATCAAAACTTATAAAAGTGTAGGAAACTCGTGACCCGTCATCCATCTCGGCTGTAGTCTCTGCAAGGCTTTTGCACTGCCCAAGGTGTATCTATTGAAGGCCTTTAATAACTACCAACTTTATTCTCTAACTCTGTCCAGCCTCTGTTCCAGGTAGACACTTCAAGGCATCAGAAGTACACACAAATTTCTGGGAGGCAGAAAAACTTCGAATCCAGGGCCTGAGGGCAAGGGCTGCCCAGTGCTGGACCTGTCTTACCCTGGTGCAGGAGGAAAACTCTGCCAGCCCTGCTCTAGGACTGTCCCTGGCCGGGTGACTCAGGATCTCTGATGATCTCTGAATCTTTATTTCCTGCTGGGATTTGCTGTTGGTGTTTGTTTTGGTGAGCTCAGGTTGACGAAGCTTTAGAAGCAGGGGAGTGCCCACTGTACGCACATCCCCACTAACACCTCATTAAGCAGGGTGGTTAATTACACTCTCAGCACCGCATCTATAAACGGTTTGCTACTCATCCGCTTAGGCCACCACATTTAAACCCAGGGTGAAGAAGCAGTGACCAGTGCTGTCACTGACCTGTGCAATGGGTGCTGTTCAGGGGGGAAAGGCTCATGGTCAGTGTGAAACTGGGTGGTTTGTCTCTCAGGAGAGCTGCTGGCAGAACAGGCCAGTGTCTGGTCCTCCTCTTCTTCAGTGCAGGGTCTGTCAGGAGAACAGTTTCAGATGAATGAGGTTTGGTTTACAACAGCAGAGCTGACACGAGAGGCAGCTTCTTGCTGCTGCTGAAATGTGTCCCTCCCTCCCCATCCATATTCTCCTTCCTCCCTCGCTGCTGCAAAGTTCTGGACTGGGACCAAGGGTAGGGCCACAATATGTTTCTCGCTACTTTCTATTAATGTCAAACAAAGAAATGTGCAAGTACCTAAACACTCCCCAAAAAAGTCTATTTCCATATTAGATGTTCATTCCCCCTGTTCCATTACACACATTTCTAATTTACAGGAGGACATGACTGATGCCTGGAGAACAAAGTAGCCACAGTGTCCTTTTGAGGTTTTGTGTTATAAATTGTCTTAGCCATAAAGTAAATTAAAATTGTGCTGTTCCAGGACCTGAAGGGAGCTTACAAGAAAGATGGAGAGGGATTATTTACAAGGCCCTGGAGTGACAGGACAAGGGGGAATGGCTTCAAACTGACAGAGAGCAGATTTAGATTGGATATTAGGGAAAAAATCTCTACTGTGAGGGTGGAGCGGCCCTGGCACAGGGTGCCCAGAGAAGCTGTGGCTGCCCCTGGATCCCTGGCAGTGTCCAAGGCCAGGTTGGACGGGGCTTGGAGCAGCCTGGGACAGTGGAAGGTGTCCCTGCCATGGCTGGGGTGGCACTGGATGAGCTTTAATGTCCCTTCCAACCCAACCCATTCTGAGATTCTGTGATTCCATTGAGAATCACCGTGCCCTGCACACTGAAATGCCACTTCTAACCCAGGGGATGGAATCATTAACTGGCTAATGAAATTGAAAGAATGATAATAGATTTATTACTTAAATTGCTGATTATGCCAATTGACCTTTTACTTAGATCTTTAGGCCTTCATAAAATCTTCTTACTCCCTGACAGGGAAAAAATCCCCAACAATCCTGTGCTAGGAAATCTGTTCATTTGACAGCTGTGGCTGAGAACAGAAAACAGCAAATGGGGCAAACTGAGTTCAGTGAACTCTTACCTGTGGAGTCTCCAATACAGCATCAACCCGGGCAGTGTGAGCTGAACACTCAGCACTCTGCACCTGCAGCAGGAAAAGCAGCCACAGCCTGATTTCCATAGAAATCATTGCAATTAAAGGCTGTTTAGCTGATGTTTTTAATTGCCTCGGTCGCTGCCCCATGAGTGTGGCTGAAGGCAGCGCGTCCCTGCAAGGCAAACACAGAACACGAGAGGTGCTGTGCCCTGTCACTCACCTGCCCACGGTGAACTTCTGTCACTGGGCAGCTACAAAAGGGCACAAAGGACACAGGAGCTGCTTGGCAAATCCTGCTCCGTGGCAAAATGAACCAACACAAGAAAGGAGTGATTTAAGTGTTGTAATGTGGGTAACCGTAGCTTGTGGCTCTTTTTATAGTTTCCATTTCAAAGCCCCATCAGTGCCTTCCTAATCCTCTGACATTAATTGTAGCCACCCCTGCCCTAGCACGAGGGATTAGCAGCTGGAATCAAGGACACCAAGGCTTTGTAACTTGTTAGCTGTGAACTGCTGAGTGCAGCAATACAGCAAAAGAAGGAAAAGCTCCCTTTGTTTTGGTGGATGATCTTCCCAATATGCATTAGAAAGTCTCCATTAATTATTTCTGATTGGGTTCATTGAAATAATTGAATCACATCTGCAATGCAGGGCAGGATTTGTCAGCAGCCTGGCCAGTGAGGGAAAAGAATATGGATTTCCTTCCTTATTTCTTCTGCAGTGCCATGTGGCTGCTCACGGAGCTTGTCAGCCAGCTGAGGAGGCAAGGCACCTGCTCTGAGGCACTCGGGTGCCTGATGAAACAAGTAAAGCAAATTGAGGGCAGAGGGGGAGAGAAGAGGCATCTGCAAAGAAGAAAACTTTTCTGAAGGGAAATAAAACATTATTGGCAGCGGTGCTGCACAGCTCAGCAGCGGCTTTGTCGCAGCAGGAAAGGAGTTGCAGTGAAAAGGTTTCTGAGCACTGAAGCGATTTCCTTCGGGCACCTGCTTAGGGACAGCACCCCGGGGTGCCAGGGCCGAGTGGCCTCTGCATTGATACACACGGGTGGCTCAGTGAACACACAGTGGTGAAGACAAAAGGCTCATCTCCCCCTTCCCTGTATGACCACAGGGTTCACTGTTACGTGGCAAAGGGAGCTTTGCCCCCTCAAATAAAAAAAAAAAGCCCAGCCTGTCCCTCGGGGTAAAGGATGTTCCCACTTCTCCCTTGGGAGTGATACTGGGGTTGTTTCGGAAGAAGCCCCTGCAGCAGGGACACCAAAGACCACACACAGAATCCCACAGAGCATCATTGAGGTTGGAAAAGGCTTCTAATATCCCTGAGCCCAGCCTTTGCCTGAACACCATCATCACAACCTGACCACTGCACTGAGTGCCACGTCCAGTTGTTTCTAGAACAACTCCAGGGATGGTGATTTCCCTTCCCTGGGCAGCCCATTCCAAGGCCTGATCACCCTTTCCATGAAGAAATTCTTCCTGAGGTCCAGCCTGAACCTCCCCTGGCACAGCCTGAGGTCGTTTCCTGTTGTCCTGTTGCCCAGGAGAAGGGAGCAACCCCCACCTTGCTACAACCTCCTGTCAGGGAGCTGTAGAGTGAGGCTGTGCCTCCCTGCCTGCTGGAAGGATTGCGCCTAAATCTGGAATTAACTCTGTCCCAGAACGGATGGGGGTCACTTGTCCTAATGCACAACGAGGGGAAGCTACAGAAGGTGCATTAACCACTAATTTTGTGTTGTCTGTGAAAACAACTTTTAAATCTGTCTCCAAAATAATCTTTTTTACAGCCTGAGGAATCTCTGCAGCCCTCTGCCAGGAAACAGAGCTTCCCTGGAGCTCACAGAGCCCAGGCCCCACCAGGTGACCACCCAGGTCCAGGTGCAAGGTCCAGGCAGCCCAGAGGTGCTGGAATCCAAGCTCCCTGCCAGGGACTGAGCAGAGCATTCTCCCTGCTCGCTCTCCCAGCTCAGCTGCTCTCCCAGCAGTGCAGGGAAGGTTGCACAGAATCACCTCAAACACCGACAGCAAACCCCTGGATGTGCAGGGAGGAATTCCCTGCAGAGGAGATTACTGGGAAAGGAGGCTCCAGAGGCTGCTGGTGTTCCCAGGGCCCTGAAAAGCTGCACTAAATGCTCCCAAAATTGCAAATACAGCAGCCAAGTCATTTCATCAGATCCCCCAAGGCCTCAGCTCTCGGGTATGGGCTCAGAGCAGTGGAAATGTGTGTGGGTACCACAGGCACCTCCTCCTTGACCTGGTGCTCTCCAGCCTTGCACCTCCCAGTGTTCCATCCTCTTCAGTACCTGCCTCTTGTAAACACATTTAATACCCTCAGCTCACCTTTGAACATTATGAAAAGAAGTAAAATATGAAAACCTTGCAATGAATTCATTTATTTGTAACTCTGGATGTTCCTATTGCATAAGAGAGGTTATTTTAGTCTTAAAATAGACTCAACCCCACGGAGATCAGCAAAGGTTTTGCACGAGCAAAGGGAGCACGATTTTGACTTGTCATTTAATACAAAGTTATAAAATGCTTTCAAATTTGGTTGCACAACAGAATATAGAATGTCTTAATTCTTTTCAGGGTCTCAAGGGAAAGGTAATCATGGAATTACGGAACAGTTTGGAAGGGACTTTAACGATCACATCTTTCCACCACAGGGACACCTTCCTCTATCCCAGGCTGCTCCAAGCCCCAATGTCCAGCCTGGCCTTGGGCCTGGCTGCCCCTGCATCCCTGCCAGGGATGCAGGGGCAGCCACAGCTTCTCTGGGCACCCTGTGCCAGGGCCTGCCCACTCTCACAGGGAATCAATAACCAGGATTATTAGCAAGCAGCATGACAGAATCCCTGATGTAACCATCATTTATATTTTAGGGGGAAATGGTCGATTTTCTGTTAAAGTCTGTAGCAGTTCCAGCTGCTCTCCCAACTCCTTTCCTCCCTTCCACCCAGCACAGCAGCGTGAGCACTCCTGGTGAGCAGCAGCCCCATCCCAGTCACTCTGTGTTTGTCCCCTGCTCTGGCAATGGATAAAAGGAGCAGGGGAAAGCTACTGTTCCTGTGCCAGCTCAGAGGCCTCTCCAGTGAATTCTGGTGGCTCGGCACAGGCGCTGCTTCCCTCTTTGCTGCCTTTTAGTTTTTATTTTGCAAATGGACACAGTGAAGCAGTGATCCAGTTTAAAGTGTTTTCTGAGCTCAGGCAGCATCAGAGGGCTTGGCTGGTAACGTTAGATCTTTATGGGGATGGTTTCAGAGGATCAGGGAACAGACTTGCAAATTCCCAAGATAAAGGTCTTCACAAAAATTGTTGCTAAATTTGCTGGCATTTTAACAGAACAGTCTCTGTTTTAGGATCATAGGATCACAAAATGGTTTGGGTTGGAAGGGACCTTGAAGCCCATCCAGTGCCACCCCTGCCATGGGCCGGGACACCTCCCGCTGTCCCAGGCTGCTCCAAGCCCCAATGTCCAGCCTGGCCTTGGGCACTGCCAGGGATGCAGGGGCAGCCACAGCTGCTCTGGGCACCAAGTGCCAGTGTTTGAATGGTTTGAGTGTCTAACTCCCTATACCAAAAAATAACATAACCTAAGACTAATTTTTCCCCCAAAACAACTTAGTTTGGATCAACAGTCATCAGGAAGATCAGGCCTCTGCAGAGGTGCTGCAAGAGAAGTGCTGAGGCAAACCTAAAGAGAGCAGTGTTCATCAAGGGGGATTCACTGTCTGTCAGTGGGGTGACACCTAAATCAAACCCCGTGGCACAGAACAGTCCCAGCACCTGGCAGGTCCCAACAAAGGAAAATCCCTCCTGGCACCGTCCCTGAAAGAATGTCAGCTGTGGGGCAGCAGGGCTGAGCCGTGGGTCTNGGGTTGTAGCCCCACATGAATCCTTGCTCTGCTGGGAAAGGAAACTCCATCCTGGCAGCCTCCCTGGAAGAGTGTCAGCTGTGGAGCAGCAGGGCTGAGCCGTGGGTCTCCTTCACCCTTCCCCAGGAGGTGTGAAACAGGAGCTGTTTGCACGGGAGGGGCCCAGGGTGCAGGAAAACACAGCCCAGGTGAGACCCGAGCCCCCAGCAGCAGTGTCTGGTGGGAAGGGCACTGGGATTGAGGGATTCAATAGCACAGAGGAGTTGATCCAAGGCCGGAGCAGTCCCTGCGCCCTTATGATGGGAAGATAATGAGTGGGAGGCAGGGCTGAGATGGATCTGGTTTACTTCTCTAATAAAAACCTCTCAGTGTTGTTTTCCCTCGATCTTGGCATTCTTCCCCCAAAACAAAACCAAACAGAGCATTTTGCTGGAAATGATCTCTTTTTTTAAAAAAGCACTCGGTGTAAGCCTCATTTGAGGGAGTGATCACAGCGCAGGAGAAAATAACCAACATAAATAACATCTGTGTGACACAAGTTCTGCTATCAGAGCTGATGCCAAATGATGCTGGGAGCTCCCAAACATTGATTCTCTGAGCTGGAAAGGAGCAGCCCATTGCAATATTCCCCTGAGCCTGCAAATATGCATCATTTTAATAACTACCTGTGCTAATCCAGCAGAAATAATCCACAACTTCCAGCATAATGGGAAGGAGTTGATACCAACCTGCACCTCCCAAAGAACAGGGAGGAGGGTGAAGAATGGGGAAGAGAAAATTGAATTCCTCAGGGCAGAAGGGCACAGATCTCACACAGAGCTACAAACTGCAGCAATGCAGAGCATTCCTGTCAGATCCCACCTTCACATCAACATGGAGAGCTCTCCTGCTGGCTCCTGAGGATGTTTGGTGCAGGTAAATTAATGCAGATCTGATTTGGCGTCCATTTATTTCTCTATTTTTTTTCCCCACCAGCAGTTCAGGAAGGTCAGCTGAGGTGTGCACAGTGTCCTCCTGAAGTCCTGGTATTTGGGATGATGGGGACACTCAGCCACCAGCCTGTGTTTTACTGGATCAGCTGGTATTGCTGGAAATACCAGGCAAAGTTTCAGGCCTGCCAGCCCTTGTTCAGGGCTGAAATAGAAGCAGCAATTTGCAGAGCTCGATACAAGCTGAGAACAAACGCTCAGATGTTAATTAGGTATGTATCAATTAGGCCTTTGTTTAAAGGAAATGTGTTTGGGAGCTGCGGGAGAAGAAAGGATGGGGAAGAGGGCGGAAAATGAGAGACAGAGAAAGTTGAAGTTAAGTGAAGCTGCTTGTCACCTGGGGGGAGGAAGAGGCAGGGAGTTAGAGCCTGGGGAACAAGAGTCAATCGCGGTGAGTGGGAGGAGAGTAATCATGAAAGTCACTTCTGCCGAGAGCGTGCTCCTCCATATCGAGGGCCTTTATGAATTTCAGTGCTCAGCCTCATCTTTAGGAGGGGTTTTGGAGGCTTTTGGTGGGAAGAAAAGCGCTGAGATGCCAAAGGTGTTTGGGGAGCAGCGTTCTCCCCTCGGCAGCTGAGCTTGGCTGGGTTTTGTTATAACCTGAAAATATGAGCCCAATTTGGTGTATCCTGATTGTTCAGTTTTACTCACACCGTTACCATGAGGCCACTGGATTCATTCCATGGTGGTGTTGGGAATGTGGGATTTAGAGAAGCTCAGAGAAAGGGAGGGTTGGGGGTAGGCCTCATTTCCCCACCTTAGATGGGGGAGATCTGTGTGGGTGGAGATGAGTTCTCCCTGACACTTTAAGGAGACCATATTCTGGTTTTCCATGAGCTTCAGCTGGGGAATTTGGTAGGAAGCTGTGTTTTTCCTGCCTCGTGCAGGATCCTTTTGAGGAAAGGCATGGTGAGCCCTGCAACCAAAGAGCTATTCCCATCTATGTCACTGGGAGGCCCAAATCCTCAAAAATGCTGCGTTTTAGGTTAGCAGCACCACACATCGTTCATTCTACCAAGTAAACATTGAAAATAGAAGGCTCTGTTCAATCAGATCAGTAAGAAACCAAATGTTCAGTCAATATTGTGAGCACTCCACAGTAAGAGCTCATCTGTTGATTCCACTCAGCCCACACAAACCTGAGGTGCATTTTGTTGAAACCAGAAACCTCCACATGGAGCCAGTGTTATTTTTAAGTGGCTCTGTATTAAAGGTAGCCCAAATTTTCTGTGAAATACAAAACTAGTGGGACAAGTTTAGGAAACCTGAGTGTAGCATGAAATACTGTTTATCTTCAATGCATTTTTTCCCCGCATACACAAGCACGGAATTCAAATTAGAACATTTTGTAAGGAAACACGGAAGGGTTTTATATTATCAAACTGTGCACAGTCTGTGAGCAGTAAAAAGCTGGATACTTCTAGATTACCAAAATGTCCCTCAAGCCGTAATTATAAATCAATATGCATGTGTACAAAAGATTGGTGTCTCCATAAAGTGTCTGAAATTCAATATTTTTAGTCTACTGTGCCTTCTGAAAGTGCCTGCATATTTTATATTCCCTGTGAGCTGAGAATTGTCTCTGTATTTTATGTATTGTTATTTGTGGAGCTCTATTTGCAAACATAAGTAACAGCTAGTACTGGAGATGATGTACAGGCTGTACAACACGCCCGGAGAAAACAAATCTGGGAGGAAATAAATGCCCCCGGCCATAAATTCCGGGGACACGATGAGAATTTTTTAACCTCGTGCCAGCACTGTTAGGAGGGCTCCAGAGCTGTGTGGGATGCACTCTTGTGGCTGGCAGGAAGGGAACAGAGCTCCAGACTCTGGCTGGTGTGCTGTGGTTGGTACCTGATTGTGCAAAAATCTTTTTTTGGGTTGGTGAGAGGGGCAATGGGGGTGGTGGTCATTCCTTCTGCTGCTGGGGGATGTCCATGGGCATTTTCCCGCTGGCTGGTGGTCCCTGAGGTGGGCATGGCACCTTGGAGCACTGTTCCAGCTCCAGGCAGGGTGCACAGCTGGAGAGTGACGTGGCTGGGGTGTCCCTGGGGTCTGACTGAGACAGCGTGGAGCTGTCAGCAGGGAAGGGCTCCCATCTGGTTTGAGCCTCACTTGGAATCCTAAAATGGTTTGGGTTGGAAGGGACCTTAAAGCTCATCCAGTGCCACCCCTGCCATGGGCAGGGACACCTCCCACTGTCCCAGACTGCTCCAAGCCCCAATGTCCAGCCTGGCCTTGGGCACTGCCAGGGATCCAGGGGCAGCCACAGCTTCTCTGGGAATTCCATCCCAGCCCCTCCCCAGCCTCCCAGCCAGGAATTCCTTCCCAATATCCCATCCATCCCTGCCCTCTGGCAATTTGAAGCCTTTCCCTGTGTCCTGTCACTACACTCCCGATGAAGCATCCCTTCTCAGACTCCTTGTGGCCCCTCTGCAGATCCTGGAAGGTGCTGTGAGGTCTCCAACCTTCTCTTCCCGGACTATTTATTCATCAGGAGTGCCAGGAATCACTTTGGCCAGGCCTCATCCTGCAATCCAATTTTAGGAGCTCTGCTGGCATCCTCTGAAGGGCCTCAGGCACGAGGCAGCCCAGCCTGGGAACCTCAGTGGGGACTCCCAGCACAGAAATCACCCCGTTGCTGACACCTTTGTGTCCTCTGACCCCTGGCATCCACACAGGACAGTGTTTGATTCACGTGGAAGGATCCAGATTAACTGGAGGAAAGGTTTCCCTCAGTGCTAGGTTGGCTGCTTCGCCACGACACCAAAAAATATCGAAACTAAGCTTGAAAACAAGGGCTCGGAGATAAACACACAAGTCCAGCTTGATCCTTTTGCAAAATACATCCCAGTGAATCAACATTTTCTGCTGGGAAACCACTGACTCCATACAATTTACAGATTTTTTAATTTTTTTTTTTTACTTTTCTGACAACGACTAGGCCCTGTTAACAATGCACGTGCACAGAAAGCCAAACTTCTGTGGATTTTACCCCCCCAAGTCACAGGCTGGTGTTACCCTGGGCCTCCCTCTCCCATGCAATGGACATTCCTTGAATAAAGTGGACTTTTGTTTGAGTTCAGGTTGCATTCAGTTCCAATGGTAACATGGAGATGCCAGCAATAGGAACACTTGTATCAGAATAAGGAGATGTTTCTCTGTGTGAATATTTAATTCAAGGAAAATAAGGACATTTTCAAGGACAATTTCAAGACATACCACAATGTAAACCGCTTGTGGTTTTCTCTGCATAATGCTAAAAAATTCATTTTGAAGCCTCTCCTTAGGCAAACAAGACAGAAAGGCTGTGGATGGTCAGAATTGGGAACAGCTTTGTGTACAAACAGCACACGGCAGACCCCGCGCTCGTTCTGACAGACTGGCTGGAAATGCCACCAGCAGAGGGAAATCTGTCACGAGTTACGGAGATGCCAAATGCTAAACATGCAAAACGTCTCCCTCCTGAGCTCAGGTTTGAAATTCCTCAGTTTTGGTGCACAGAGTGTCACTGGAAGTGATTCCAAGCAGTGGCTTCTCTCAGGAGCACTTGCCTTTGCTCTCACCACAGAGATTACCATGAGACACACTGAATAATTCAGAATTCCTTGAGTGGGAAGAAAGAGAAACTGAAAATAACTTGTTTTTTTCTGGAAGAAGTTTGCCTTTTTGTAAAAGAAAAAAACTCAAATAATCAGCTTGGACTTTTTTATTACGAAATATAACATTTCAGACAAAACATTTCATCAGTTTTAGAGAGGGTTCATGTGCTGGATCTGCTCTGCTGAGAAGCTGCCTTGTTAAAGTGCATTTCCCATGGTCATTATCAAGAATATCCCTGAGGAAAAAACCCTGTTCCAACTGAATTCCAGCAGCCACCATTGCTGTGACACAACCCGGCCCACAAGTGGAACAGAGACATAAAACATTCAAGCAACAACTCCTCAAAGTCAAGAGTTTCAAATCTGCATTTTTCAGCTTAAAATTTTTGAATTCTAATTTTTTTTAACAAAGGATTGTTTTGGCACATGGCTGATTGGGTTTTATTTTGAAACAGAACATCGGATTTTAGGCAAATACCTCTTATAAAATAATGTATTGGAATGGAGAAATGTCATTTCTGATCCAAAGATAGTTCTGTTAGAAATTCTGAAGCGGCCCTCATGAAAACTTCCCTTCATTTTATTACAGAATAGGAACGGAAAAATGTTGTTGATCTGAAAGCTCAAGATGATCAGCTGTACATAAAATACATTAAAAAGCGTAGATATTGTATTAACCATTATAATTATTAACCAGTTTTTTTCTGAAATAATAAATAACTTGCATTTCCAGTCCTTGATCTTGCTGTGACATAACATTCCCATGTGACAGGGGTTTTGCTGATTTCCCTGGGACCCAAAATGCAGATTATTCTTCCACAGCCCCATCAAACTCATTGCCTAGGAAGTTAAGGCTGTTAATTTATATCATTTATGCCCATCATTTTGCTGAGATATCACATGCTGCATTATGAAGGTTGCAATTTTATTTCATTGCACGAGGAAAAAAAAAGGAGAAAAATAACTTAAACGGAGAGAACTGGTTTAAACTATTCTCTGTTGCAGGAAGGCACCCAAATGTGTAAAAATGCAACTGATGGAGAAATCTCTTGGAGCAGCACATCCTACACGAGTGTCACACTCCGGATTTTCTTGGGGCTGAGCAGGTGATCAGAACGCCTCGGAGGTCGCACCTAGGGGAGAGCAGGAACAGAACTGAGAGGGATCCTGGAAAAGCAGCCCCAGGAGGGGTCCCTGGAGGTTTCCTGCCAACCCCTCACCCCGAGCATCGCAGCAAAATGAAATCCCTCATCAGCAGCCCACTCAAAATCCAGCTACAAAGAGAAGCACGAGAGGCAGAACAGAACAAAAGCTGCACATGCAACACGCTGCTGGCAGCTCTGGGAACTCATTCTCTGCTCTGCTGCTGCCTGAGGACTTCTTGTGGCCCCTGCAGTCTCTGTTCTTCTGAGCAAAAGGTGATATTGGGCATTTTTCCTCTGGTTCTCTTAAAAAAAATATATGTTAAACTGTAAAAAATCTGAAATTTGCTTCCCAAATCCATTGGAAATGGCAGCGATCAGCACAGCAGCATTTCACCTGGCTGGAAGATCACTCTCAGCATCTCAGTGTTTATCCAAGTTTAAAAGTTTAAGGCTTTTCCTAAACTTCCCAAGACTGGCAAGATTCCACTTCCACGGACTGCAGCCCATTCTCAGGCTGCCCCCTGTGGGATCAGAGCAGGGCAAATGCTCGGCAGCCTTGGAAAGCTTTTCCTCATCTGAAACAAGTGCAGTGCATCTCCAGTCCTAATCACCTCTGTGCTTTGACAAAATATCACTGGAGAGGAAAAGACGAGGAAAAATTCCCTCTCAAATGCATACAAGTAACGGAAACTTTGGATTTTTAAACAGAGCAGCAAGACCTCCTCGCTGCAATTCCTCACCTGGTCTCAAGCCCTTGGAAATGGATGGAAGTGTCACTGTTTTTCCCAGTGAAATCTTTTATCAAGGTTATCAAATATGGTTCTCTGCCCACTGCCCAGTCTTCCTGAGGTTTGTTTCCGCAGCATTAATCATGCACAGGCTGCATTGCTCTGGAGTTCTCCCAGTATTAAGCATCTTCAATAATGCAGCTGCTGCCCATCCATTATTGAGTAACACACGGAGGCAAACGTTGGATAACAAATGTGGACAGCGCGTCTCTGGTATTTAACGAGTCCCAGCCCCGCCAGGAAAACACTGGGATAAATTTAACCATCCCAGAAACATCGCATGAGACAGCTGCCTTCTGTTCTAAACACAACTCTCCTCTCCTCCCTCCCATCTCTCCTCTTTGCTAGAACATGCTGCTGTTTTCTAAATTTACCCTTCTTCACTGTTTATTTTTGAGGAGAGGAGAGGTGCTTCGGGAAGTAACAGGATTGTCTGGCTCTGCTCAAGGTCCTTTGCCAAGATCTCTCTGCTGCACTTCATTTCTTGCAGCTCAGCCCAAAGTCCTCAGTGGTGATGAGCAGAGAAGCTCTCTACTGCTACAGCCCCCAAAATAACAAATTCACAAATAGAATAGAAAATAATCTGAAAAAAAGTCAAAGGCAAGTGTTGTGTTTGTGGAAAGGAAATATTCCCAGGTATTGTGGACTGTGAGAACAAAGGATACTGAACCAGTAGCATACTGAGCAACCAGAAAGTTTCAGAGGGGGCCCAAGAGCACACTGTCACTAAAACTCCCTGAAATAAATCTTATTTTGGATCCCATGTTTAGCAAAATACTGAGGTGAGAATATTCCCCAGAACCTCCTGCAGAGAAATACTCTATTGCACCCAGATTTGCTAAAGGAAAGAAGACATTAGTGAGAAAGTTCATCCAGCAGTGCTGTGGGGAGAGGCAGTTTTGGGGCCATTTGGAGGCGATGCTGCAGGAGATTTAAGGAGGGGATTGTGCCCCTGTGCTCAGGTGAGACCCCACCTGCAGAGCTGCCCCAGGATCCCAGCGCAGGGAGGACGTGGAGCTGCTGGAGAGAGCCCAGAGGAGGCCCCAGGATGAGCAGAGGGCTGGAGCAGCTCTGCTGGGAGGAAAGGCTGGCAGAGCTGGGATTGTTCAGCCTGGAGAGGAGAAGCTTTGGGGTGACTTAATTATGGCTTTTTAGTGCCTGAAGGAGCTGACAAGAAACATGGAGAGAGTTGATTTCCAAGGGATGGAAGGACAGGACACAGGGAATGGCTTCACATTAAATGAAAGTCGGGTTAGATGAGATATTGGAAGGAATTGTTCCCTGGGAGGGTGGGGAGGCCCTGGCCCAGGGTGCCCAGAGAAGCTGTGGCTGCCCCTGGATCCCTGGCAGTGCCCAAAGCCAGGCTGGACACTGGGGCTGGGAGCAGCCTGGGACAGTGGGAGGTGTCCCTGCCATGGCAGGGGCTGGAATGGGATGATTTTTAAGGTCCCTTCCAACCCAGACTGTTCTGAGATTCTCTGATTCAGGTGTGCACAGGATTGTGAGCAGCAGGGAGCCAGAGCACGAGCACCAGCTGGATCCAGGCAGCTCAGTGAGAGCCCTGGTGGAAGGGTGACCTCACCAGGGCTCCGGTGCTTTAAAAATCCCAACTTCAGGAAGGAGCCAGGCAGCCCCTGGCCTCTCAGGCCACTGCTCCTCACCACTGAAGGAGGAACTGAGCAGGGTTTGCTCCTGGGGTGGGGATGAGGTCCATGAGGGTTCACCTCCGCCCTGCTGTGTCTCTCATAGTTATTTGCTGTAGAGTTACTTCTATTTTGTGCTTACTGTGCTCCGGTATCAATTAATGAATAATTTCATGAATTTCAATCAACTCATGCTGTGTGCTGGCCCATTTTCGGGGAAGCTTTCCCTGAAGCAGCAGAGCCTTCCTAAGGTTGCACTTCAGTGAAACGGAGGCTGCTGGCTGCTGGTCACTGACCTAAAACTCATTTTCTGATGCTTTGGAAGCTCTCATACAACACAGCACAAATAATAATGCAGAGGAGCAGCACCTCAACAACCATCTCATATTTATACCCCGATCTGCTGGATCCCCTGCTTGGTTTGGATTTCAAAGTTGTTCCCTCTTTAGATGAGTTCAGTGCTCTTCTAGTCCTGCCAGTCCCAGTCTGAGGAGAAATGGCTTCATAATTCAATATATCCTACAGACTGAAGGGAAAAAACCCCATCTCCAGTGGCTTCCTGCATGGCACAGGATCAGAGGAGTGAGTTTCTGAGGTGGTGCCCCCATCAGGGAGGATGCACTGACATCAGCCTTTCTTTTCCATGGTTCTGAGTCTCTGTTCTGTCAGCTTGGCATCTCGTTAACCGTGGATATCTGACAGTCCCATGCTTCAAAGCCTGCCTGTTGACTTAGGATCTGCCCTGGATGCCTCTTCACAGGGATTGCTGAAAAAGGATTGTTGTAGTGGGAAAAGCTCTGCACAGTTGGTTGGTTTGGTTGGGGAAACAGAAGCTGCACAGATCTTTTCATCTCCTCCAGCTCTTCAGCCAGACAAAAAGGGAGCCAGCAACACATGGTTGAGTCAGGAGGCAAAGTGAGTGTGTTTCAGGGTAGAATCCTTCAGTGGTGTTTGGAATGCTGATCTCCAGTCAATGAAAGAGGGATTTCTGCTCTCACAAGCACGTTTCAGTCAGCTCTGCAAGCCGGGTGATATCACTGATATCAGTGAAGAGCACACATCTGGCACTGGGAAACAGGACTCTGATCCCAACCCTGATTTATCTGGCACATGGCAGCTCCTCACACACTGAGGCTGTGGAAGTGTGTGATAAACTGAAGGCTTGGGATTAGCCAGCCAAAAAAAAAGAAAAATTCAAGTCTAACTGTATTAGAACAAAGTGCTGACATGAGCGTGATGGGAGTACTCCCAAATGTGTTTGCATGCATCACACCCGGGGCTAACAAACAACAGAACAAAAAATCAGGGAGGCACAGCTTTCTGGTTCTTGAGGGTTATTTTCCCCTCTTCCCTCTGTTTTTAATTTTCATTCCAAATTCAAATAATTTGCCAGAAAACACCCACCCCATAAATTCTGGATACCCTCAAAATAATTCAGATACACAATTACTTCAGGTAGCAAACCAGTTCCATCCTGTCAACTTTTTGGACACTCAGCACATTTCCCTGCCTGGAAACTCCTTGTTCCTTCACAGGTTAATCCCACCCATCTTCACTCCTCCCCTTCTCCCACAGACTTTTGGAAAAATACTCTAAACTGCACCTGCCGTTTCTCTATCTGTACCATCGATATTTACTGCCCTCTTAATCAAGATATGCTAACCAATGGGTATCACAACATGACATAGCTGCAGCCCATTTCATCAGCAGGGGCAAAATTGTTTGCTCTCATTGATTTATATTTCTATTTATTGACCTTTTAATTCAATTTTGATGGCTTAATTTTTCTTCCCAACAGCCCTCAGAGCCGGAGCAGTTCTACGCAGGGCAATAAATGGAGCTGCAATTCATCATTCATTTCCTTCTCGGTATAAAACCACAACCACAGCTAAATAATATTTTCAGTTTATAGAGTGTCATTTGGAGTAGTTAAGAAGAAAAATAGATCCTTGCCCATTAAGGGAGCCATGACTCACTCTGGATTGGAGAGGAGCAGTGAGGCTGCGGAAGCTTCCTGGAGCTGTGCTGGAGTCCCAGCAGGGATGAATCCGGTTGCAAATGAGCATTCACCCCCTCCTCCTATGGAACGGGCTCCTGATTGATCACAGAGATGTTTATGGCGTGTTAAATGGACTAATTATGAAGTTTGTCTAGGAGATTGTCCAGTCCTGCAAGCTCCTTCTGTGGGAGCCTGGAAAGCGGAGTTCCTTGGAGGCAGCATCAGGACCTGGCAGAACTGGCCCTGGGGCCCTTGTTCAGGAAAAATTTTCTGTGGGGTTGCCCCAAAATCTGCAAAATCCCAGGCAGGGGATCCCCCTCAGTGCACTGGGGTTTTGGAAGGAGCCCTGTGGGTCAGGGAATGAGGAGCTGTCCCCTGAGTGGGATGTTGGTCCCTAAAACCCATTTTTCTGGCAGCTCAGCCCCGGTACTGGGAGCAAGGATCTCCCATCCCTGACAGGAACTGCATTTGAAATTCAGCAGAAGCCCACACCTCTGCTCTCAATTTGACCTTTTCTCAGTTAATATCCTCACAATAAAGACCTTCCAGCACCTCTGACTGATGCTTCTGGCCTCCTCTTCCAGTGGCTGGCGATTTTTCCCTCAGCTCAATAATTCACTTCGTTACTCATCATTTTTTAAATGTCTCGCACACCTTTGATTTTCCTCCCTCCATCTTTGCCAAGCCTTTTGTTCAGGCTGGGAATTGATCAGTGCAATTACTGGGCAGCATTTGTCTTCTGTGGACGTTCTGCATTAGTTTCTGATTCAAAGAGTCTGAATGGCCAAAAGCTGAGCTCAGGGTTTTTCTGCTGTCACCCTTTACAGTGACACACAGCAGCGATTTCAGGTTTGTACCTGGTTGGGTCCATGAGTAATGAATTCTGAGGAAGCAGAACCTGCGATATGAAGTTTCCTTCAATCTCCCAAACCCTTTAAAATTTAACTTTTTTACATAAGGAACAGAAGGGATTGAATTTGAAGCCATTACCCTCAGAGACAGGGGAATAGATAAGGTTTTAGGTCTTCAGTCTGCAATTTTTCCATCAGCAGATGGACTTCCTGTTCCTCAGGGAGGACTTGGATTTCCCTTCCTTCTTCCTGACCTCTAAAGAAGCACTGCAAGGACTTGTGCTCAATTTTCCTGATTATCCAGGGAGAGAGAAGCAATTCATTGGAGTCCACCCCTTCATGACCTCCTTCACTATGGAAAAAATTCCCAGGATAACTTCTCCTCCTCCTGTTTTTGTTTCTCTTTTTTTTTTACCCCGTATTTCTCACTAAAAACTCCCGAAGAATAAAGCTGAAAAGCCTTTGGGAATGTTTTCCTGTATTCAGGCAGGGAAAGCCAGCTGGGAAACACAACTCTCTGGGCTCAGATGATGCAGTGGCAGGGAGGCAGGTGGTTTGTGAAGGAATTGTTTGGTTCAGCACCAGCCAGCGAACAGCTAAATGAGTTAACATCTGATTCCTCCTCCTCGACAAGAAATACAATGAAAGAGCACTACAATGGCTATTAGGCAGCATATTGGCATCAGTGGTGATTGAGCTTTATTGGAATCCATCCAGGAACACCTCTTGTGAGAGCACCTCTGTTATGCAGCTAACAGGGGAGGCTATGAATGCGAAAGGAAAACACTTTTTGTCTGGGAAATGTTTTACTCCGCGTGTATTGCCATAAAATTAAATCATGGACTGCAAATCCACAATTTAAAGTAAACCTTCAGCAGCCTTTTGTCAGCTCCTGCATTCATGAGATGGGGCCATCACAATGCACTGGGAAGCCCTGTTCAAGCAGAAGTTTGTCTTCACCAAATTTTTAGATTGCTAAGCCTACCTCTAATTCATGGAAAATAGTTATAAATCATTTTCACCTCTAGATTATCTCTTGGTATTTTTCAGGAATGTGTGTGCAGCTATTGATGCAGGTAGAAGCCACTCTAAGAAAGTTTTTACATTGTTTTTATATATTTAAATTTATATTTATATTAATATTATATACAAGGACAGCTGGTTTAAAAAACATAAATATTTCAATTTTATGCTGTGTGCCTGTGATGGATTCAAAGTTTGCCTGGCCACTTGAACCTCCTGGGCCATCTAACCAAGCATTGGATGTGGAGGCTGCACCTTTCACGTCTCAGTTTGAATCAGGGCAGTGAACAGTCTCCTGATGGTCCCCACTCACAACCTTATTGTTCTCACTGTGGAGCTGCCCAAAAACACCCAAATTCAATGCCTTTCAGATGTCACCAAATGGGTTAATGCCTCCCCAGCGCCCAGCCAGTGCCCAGGAACCATCAGTGAGCACCCCGTCACTGGGAAATGGCCAAATGAATCCCAGGAATGGCCAAACAAACCCCAGGAATGGCCAAAAGAACCCCGGAAATGGCCAAATGAACCTCAGGAATGGCCAAATGAACCTCGGGAATGGCCAAATGAGTCCCAGGAATGGCCAAACAAACCCCAGGAATGGCCAAAGGAATCCCAGAATCACCAAATCCCAGAATCACCGAGGTTGGCAGAGACCTTCAAGATCATCCAGTCTCATCACCAACCCAACGCCACCATCATCACCCCTAAACCACGACCCCAAGTACCACATAATCCTGCTCATGAGGACTCCAAGCACTGTCTGAAAGTGTTGTTGGGGTTGTAAATCCACCCTGAAGCCTCCACTGTTCTGTGCAGCCTTTTCAGCTTTGCTTTAGCAGCGTTTCGTTTGACAAGAAATTAATGTCAAACATCATAACTACCAGACACAAATGCATCAAGTGTCATTGCTGTTGTTTTTTCACTGGGATTATGTGATCATTGTTTTAATTGTTGATTGAGTGCTTCCTAAATTTCGTTGTGTGCCAAAGGAAGTTGACACGCTCGGCTGTGATTTATGTGCAGCGTCACCCCCGAGACAGATTTCTGCCTGGTGCATGTTGGAGCAGCTCTTCAGAAATGAATGAGTTATCACTGTGTCGAGGAGTGAACTCAGTGCCACATCACCACCAGATTTCTCAAGGGAATATTGGCAAAAACCATCCCGGAGGTGCTAAATGGATTTTACAAAAATAAGGCATAAATTAAGGTTCGCATTGGTGTCAAGAGCAGCACCAGCCTTCGGAACGAGAGAGTGGAACATGGGGAGGAATAAATACTGATCTCCATTTTCACATTTTATCCACATGGAAAAGGGGCAAAGCTCTGGGGGCACTGGCTGCTGGGTGTGCTTTCCCTCCCAGCTCTCGCTCCTGAGATACCAAAAGTTTCAAGATCAATGTAAAGTTCCTGACTGAAGCAACTTCTGCAATATTGGAAAATACATCAAGAAATGATCCAGAGAAAATGTACATTTATTTGCTCTTTCCACAATGGATTTTGTTTGAAAAGGCACCTCAAACCTCACTTTCCCCAAGCCTCCCTCTTATATCCACATCTCCTTCAAGTTTGAAGGAAAATACAGCCAGGAATGCTGAAGGGACATTCCCCCTACCCAATTACAGCTGTAATTGACTTCTAATTGTCCATCTCCACCCAAAACCTGTGTTTGGCTGTAGCACAATCCACACTGTGTGAGAAAGAAAAAAAGCTCGAGATATTCAGGGTATCAGCATTACCTTTGGTACAGAAGTGATGTGCAAATTGTCATCGGGGCCAGCGAACTGTGAAAACTTTGGGGGAAGAGAGGTAAATCCTGCAAGAAGAATAGAAAATATTACTCAGTGCCCACCACGGCATGAGCCACAGGGCATTCAGGAATGGCTAAAATGGATTTAATGTTGTGAGCCAAACTGTGGCTCATTTTCTGGGCTAATTTGACCAGGTTTTTGTACTGAGGGGGTTTGCAGGGGTGGCGTCTGTGAGGTGACACCAGGAGGACAAAGCTGCTGCTGGACAAAGCTGAGCCCATCAGTGACACTGGGGGCACCTCTGTGATAAAATATTTAAGAAAAGGTAAAAAAAAACTATTTAAGAAAAGGTAAAAAAAACCCCAGCACAGCAGAACCTGGGAAAGAGGAGTGAAAAAGTGTGAGGGAAACAGTCCTGGAGACACCCAGGTCAGTGGAGAAGGGAGGTGACCAGCCAAGGTCAACCCAGCACAAAAACAAAAGTGAAAAAAGCCAATTTAGGACTCTGTGGAATCATTTTGTCCATGTTCACTTAATTCTCCTTTTACTTTTTATAATTCCTTCATTTTATAATACCACATTCTCTGGAAACCTTTCCCCTGTACTTATTTCTTCAGCACTGATTTGTCAGAGAGGAAAGGACGTGTGCCTGGATTACAGACTCTGCACAATAATTTTATGCCATTAAGTGTTTGATTAAATGTTTTGCGAATAATGTGGTTATAAATGCAAGTGGTGGGTAATGATTTGGCGGAGATTTACATTTGCTTTTGAGGAGTCTTTGTGCTTAAGGACAAGGATTTCTAATGCCTTAGTCATTTATCAGTAAAATAATAGTTCACTAACTGCCTTTATTCTTTCCTTCTTTTCTTTTCTTTTTTTTTTTTTTTTTTTTTTGTGTTGGTAGTGGTGGATTTTCTTTTGTTTTCACAGACCAACTGCAAAATATTGCCTAAATTGCTGCTTGTATGAAAATCCAGTCCTCCCACATCTGGCCCCAGAACACAATTGGAAGAACAAAGGCATTTCAAAAAACAAACCCAGGACTAAATCTAAATTCAATCACAAAGAAACTGGATGTTTTCTCTATATTTTTGGAGGATCTTCCTTTAAAAAATCCAAAGTGTTCTGGACAGGTCCAGGCTAAGCACAAGTGCTTCACTAAATATTGTGAAACCCCATAATTTGAATTGCTTGACCTGTTGTCCAAAAGGCCCATGTTGGGAAGCAATTTGACAACATGTGATTCACCAGCTCAGACTCACTTGGGCTTTGTTCTGTGTTCCACAATTCCTCTGGAATGTATCCCAGATTCTCACTGCCGCTGCTCTGCCTGTTCTCCAAATCGCCATCTTTTTTCTTCTCAGCTGAAACTTTTCTAGGAAACAAAATTTTGCAATTAGAAATTCATTATGACAAGAGAACCCCTGGGTAGCAAACTACAGAGAAAAAAGTGCAAGTCTTACTTCCCAGAAATATAGGTGTGAAATATATTCCAAGCAATTAGCCAGCACAAATCTTGTTCCCATATTAGCACTGCCCATGGAATTCTGTTTGGGAAGTTTCCATCGGCTGCAGTATCAGAAAGCACAAAAATAAAGCAGCCTTCAAAGAGTGAGGACTCTGTGCCAGATCACAGATTTGGTATAAAATTAATTTTGGTCTCTGATTCTGAACTGCAGGATATTTAGGGGCCCGACAATGGAGCAGCAGCCAGGTCACTGTAACAGCTCAATATTTTGGTGCCCAGCTGCCAAACCAAAGCGAGTCCTCTCCCATCCCCACAGACAGCTCCCAGGAGATCCAGCTCTGGAGCTGATCCTTCACTCTGGAATTTAATTTCAGAGAGAAATTCCTTGGTTGAAGTCACACATCCCTGAATTTGTGGAATGGTGCCCTCATAGCTGTGCAAGGAGAGAACGGTGCTTTTCACCCAAAACTCTGATGCTAGAAGAGATCTACTACTGATCTCTTCCTACCATGGACCCCTCTCCAGGACAGCCCAACATCCACTTCTGCCCAGATTTGAGGTGTGGCCAGAACAAATCAACTATGGCAAACCAGGAATTTTTAGCAGGAAGGGGTGTTAGTGATGTTTGCAGAAACTGCTGCGTGTCCTGGTTGTAGTGAGGGTCGGGCTCTGCTCCCAGGGAACAGGGACAGGAGCACAGGGAATGGCCTCAGGCTGGGCCAGGGGATGCTCAGCTTGGACAGCAGCAGGAATTTCTTCCTGGAAAGGGCGCTCAGGCCTTGGCAGGGGCTGTCCAGGGAGCTTTGGAGTCCCCATCCCTGCAGGTGTCCCAGGAAGGCCTGGACGTGGCTCTCAGAGCTCTGGGCTGGGGACAAGGGGGCCATCAGGCACAGCTGGGACTCGGTGGCCTTGGAGATCTTTTCCACCCTCAGTGATTCCATGAGTCTGTGATTCCACCTTTTTTATGGCTAGTAGGAATCACTCTGCAGGCCCAGAGAACTTCAGAGGGGCGTTAGGAATGCCCACACAAATCTGGTGAGTCAGCTATTGACTGTGGGGCTTTTTTAGGAGATAAACAGGTCAGACACCAGTAAGAAATCCATCATAGGTGCCAGACGACAAAAGCAATTGTTTGGGGCCACCACCCCCACGTGTTCCATGACACTGTGCTGTCTCTTTTATCTGATCCTCAGTTCCCAACAAACTCAGTGGAGCAGCAACGTAAAAAGCAGCTACCAAAAAAAAAAAAAGGTGTGGGAGGTGTAGGAAGATAGCCAGGCAAGTTAAAAATAAAGGTGGGAAATAAATCAGTGTGTGTTTGGTCTCACTGCTTCTTTGCTACTACAGCAATGCAGCTTCCAAAAATCTGGACAAGCATCGTTCTTTTTACTGCAGGGAGGTTCCCCCCCAAGGAAAAAAACACTGAACCTACAAAACCTCTAAGTGATTGTTAATAATGTCTGTGATTTCAGGGTCATTGTTTTTCAGACTTTAAAGAACTGTCCATGCTGAATCTCCAAGTCCAAAGTGAGACTCAGAGCCTGAATTCATCCCAGTTTTCTTAAGTTTAAAGGGCAAGCAAGGTTTGTGAACTCAGTGAGACAACTCGTGTAAAGTTAATGGAGCAATAACTTTATGGAGTAACTTTACTGCACTGAGAGCTATAAACACAAATTCTGCCATGAAGGGAGAATTGTGTCTGCCCAGACCAGATGCGAAAACACAGAGGGAAAGGAAAGTTGTGTCCTATTCTGGACCTGTTCAGGTTGTCTGAAAGGAAACACTGCAGATCCACCTCAGCAAGGCAGGGTCTGGGAAGGACGTGGACCCAGCTGGTCCAGACCCCACTACTGGACAGGTCCTTCCCTGCGTGTTCAGCTGCTTTCCCCTTAGTATGGTTGATCCTTGTGAAAGTTTTTGGGATTCTGAAGCAAGTCAGGATCCAAGCAATCCCTGCTGATTTAGTCCTGCCCTATTTATCCAGCTGCACTTGGCAAAATGATGGATTTAGCCCCAAAAAGTAAGAAACCACGTCAAAGTTTACATGTGTGGCATGGAATAATAATCATCATTTCCAGAGTGTATTGAATTTCCTTATTTTGTTTCCTGTCAATAAAGTGCTCCACAAACGGAAATCTGTCAACAGATTTTAACGAAATTTCCCCACGAGAGGCTGCTAATGAAACTGGGAATTCCTGACGTACCAGGCAACTGGGTGGGACATTCTGTAAACTCATTAAGGGCCGGGGAGTTAAAAGCCCCACAAGCGTAGGCAGAGGGTGAATTCACAGTGCTGCCTAAATATAAATAATAATATAAACAACCCCGCTGCCACGGCTGTCACAGCCACACAGGCGCTGATAAAAAGGACCTTGATGCTGAGAGCCACCAGTTACTGATTTCTGAAGTTTCCCAGCTCAGTGCATTAATGGCTTTGTACTGAAACACAGCTGACAATCACTGGATGAGGCGCTGATACCCATCGATGGGGCAGCTTTATTCATTTTTTATAGAATTATGAAATAGCTTGGGCTGGAAGAAACCTGAAAGATCATCTCGTTCCAAGCCTGTGCCGTGGGCAGGGACACTTTTCACTCTCCCGGGTTGCTCCAATGAACGCTCCCAGGGATGGAGAACCCACATGATCTCCGGGCAAACTGTGCCAGCGCTTCACCACCCTCACAGTCAAGAATTTATTCATAATATCTAATCCAAACCTGCCCTCTAAGCCCCGTTTTTACCAGTTTATCCAGCCTCGGAAGAGCCGGGAGCGGGTGAATCTGCCCGCGCCGCTCCGGGCTCTCAGAGCCAGGAGCGCTGCCGGTCTGGCAGTGACATCCTGTGGCGGCGGCGGCAATCGCCCGGCGGGCTCCGCTGGCCAGGCAGCCTCCCCTGCCTTCCCCGGGACACCCGGGGACACGGGCAGCTGCCGGGGGATGGTTTTGTCCTTCGGCTTTAACCGAGCGTCTGCTCAGTTGGTCCCCTCTGCGCTGGAGCGCTCAGCGAGGCGACGCATTTGGGGTTTTCACCCTTGTGGGATCGGAGTTCCCAGCCTCCTGCGAGCTGTGCCGCTCGTCCCTAAGGTCGGTCCCCTCCCCGGGACGCTGTCCCCCGTCCCTCTGCTGTCCCCGCACGCTCACAGAGCCCGGCAGCACCGGGAGCTCTGGGATGATGGATGCCGGGACAAGGAAACTGGCGCGTCCCCTTTGCACCCTGCACCAAGCCTCAAAGAGTCCAGTGTACACGAAAAGTTATCCCACATCGTCTGACTTACCTGATTTCGTTTTGATAAGTAGATCCTGAGAAAGAGGGAAAAAAAGAAAAGGGTTTAAACGCAGGAAACTAAGTTCTCTTAGGGTGTGACCTGTGTTCCAGCTGCCCCAGGAGCATCTCCCCACCCTGTTTATAAAATTGGGCAGCCCTTTGCAGCAGCTGACACAGACACTGGAATTGGGCACTGAAAATATTCTTCAATAAATAACTTCTAAACGTCTTTGAAAGTCACTATACCCAAAAAACCTGACCCCCTGTGTTAATGTGAGGGGCTGACACTGATTGCTCCAGAATCAATTTATGAGAGAAGCAGGGAGGGGAAATTCAGGAGCATCTTAAACAGGTCACAGCTGAGGGCAGGACCTGTCTGCTCCCAGCACCAGAGCTGACACAAGCAGGAGGTTTATGTCTAACCAAAGATACTTTTTAATTTCTAGGCCAACTGGGAAGGTCCACTCACCTCTCCTCTTTAGGCAGCAGCGCACAGCAACCACAATAATAACGATCAGGAGAACAATACCAACAAAGGAAAGCACAACTGCAAGTACAACAACCCACGTTCTCCTGTTGTCTTCACTGTAATCATTTTCTGTTAAATTAAATGGAGAAACATTGCACTATCAGAGCCTCAAAACATCCTTTTCAGAGTATTTACCTTTTCTGTGAGATGCTGTTGAGTGCTTGGTGAATATTTAACAGGGAGTCTGTGTTTTCCAAATGACAGACTCTGCATTTACGGATGGTGCCCAAGAATTTAAAATATTCTCGAATGCTTCACTGCAGTTGTAACTTTTCCCACTGCTGCTTCTCTTCTGAAAAACACAGGGTTGCACTCTTCCAACTTAACTTTATTTTATAATTATGCTGGGCCTCCCAGTGTCCTTTGGAGACATTTGGAGAGAGGTGTTAATATTAAATTTAGGTTTCCATACTGCAGATATGAAGTGTCTTGCCTGGCTGCACTTATCAGTGGAGAGAAAAAAAGGTCTTTTGGGTTACAATTAATTTAATTCCAATCAGCTGAACTGCTTTGAAAAAATGTCCATTTCTCCCCACAAACCACAGCAACAGTTGTAGGTGGTAAGTACAGTTGGTGATCTCTGGCCTGGAAATATGATTTTCTAATCAATTCCATCTTGGGATTTCTCTCAGTGATTCCAACAAGTGTTTGATTTTGGGATGTGCTCGGTGGGACTCCTGTTCCCCACTCTGAGAGCCCCAAAGAACAAAACCTGTGCAGAACACACATCCACTGATCCATCCTCTCTGCGGCATCCTCACAATTAACTTATTCCTTCGTCTTTGCTGTGATCCACAGGGTTAAATGAGGGGATTTCAGGATAATTCAGTGTCTTGCTGAAATCGGTTTCTATGACCAAACAGGGCTCCCAAGTGCACAGAATTTTTAAAATATCTTGCATTTAGAATCATAGACTCACAGAATGGGTTGGGTTGAGAGGGACCTTAGGGATCATCCAGTGCCACCCCCTGCCATGGGCAGGGACACCTTCCACTGTCCCAGGGTGTTCCAACCCCTGTCCAGCTTGGCCTTGGACACTTCCAGGGATGGGGAATATTTCTCAAGCAGCTGGATGTACAAGGAAGGTGTCAGCTCTGATGTCACATCATCCTGCCCCTTGGTTTGACTAAATATTCCAGAAGCACCTCCCATTTGGCCACCCCTTGGAAAGCAGCCCCAAAACACTCCTGGCAGTTGTTTAAAAACAATATTTCAATCCAAATTACAGGTGTGAGACACGTCCAGATTTGGCACAGTTCTGTCCCATGGGTTTATGATTGCCTTTTCCTCATTAGAGGTCCCAATTAACAACTCCACGGCCACACTTGGCTGACAGCCTCTGGGAAAGGTGGCACAGGAATGAGGGTGACTGCGAGCTGCTCAAGGTCAGGGCAATTCCCCTGATGTGGGAACCAAGTTTACCTGTGGCAGGGAATAAATGAAATCCTTTCTATCTGCAGATTTTCCTGTTTGGGGTTTGGAGGTTTCAGACCGCAAGGCTCAGTACCAGAGCCTCCTGCAAAGCTTGAACCTCTGCCAGGAGTCTGCATCCTCCAAAGCTCAGGTCATTATCATTAAGCAATTTGTTCCAGTCTTCTCTGATCCTAATGCTCAATCAGCGCGTTTGCAGTTTCTTCTATCAGGAAAAAAGCCAAGCACTGAGTAACCTGAAAATTAGCAGTAAATCCTGTAGACTGCCATCAGTTGTGATCACAGTTGATGATAAACTTGTTCATAGTATTTTCACCTAGAATTACTGCAACAGATATCTCCATTTTATCACATTTTGTTCCATAGAGATGCCACAGGGATTTCAAGATGACTAAAATACAAAACTCTATTTAGCTGGAGGGGAAAGCTTAACCTGAGTGAGAAGGGAGGAGCTAAACACACCTGCAGTGGCCCATTCCTGCAGCCCGGCTGCCACACCAAGGTATCCACTCCCTGTCAGGGTCAGGCTGTTTGCCAAGAGATCTACGGAGCTGAAGCAAGAAGGACAGGGTGCAACAGAAACATTTCCCAGCACTGCAGCATTTTTGTGACTCTGCAGCTTTAGAGGATGCAGGAAAAAACTGGAGCTGGGTGTGCATGAGGAGCTGCCAGGTGAAGACACCAGCAGGGCTGCAAGGGAGGGGCACTAAATAAATCCAAGTTACATGAAATGTTTGGTGTGGCCAGAGCCGCTTCCTCATTCCACAGGGCCCCATCCTCTGCTGCTACCCCGACCTCTGGCTCCTCCCAAAGTTGTCCAAACATTCACTTGGACAAAGTGGCTGCAGAAAAGGAGATTTCCTCTGGCAGGTACTGGCCACCAGTGAGGAATGAGAGACTGGAAAAACCTGCACGTGGCTTCTTGGACACTTTGGAGCTTTGTGGGCGACTTCAAAAGCAAAGGAAGTCCTGGCTCATGGGACATTCCCTGTCCTCAACCTCTGCAGGTGAAAAGCCACAGGAATTCAACACCAAGGGCAAGGACAGCTTGGAGCCAGCTAAGGGAGTCCCCCATGGATCCCATTCCACAGTAACAGGTCTGTGGATGCATCTCCTGGGATCACTCTGTCGAAATTCCCAAATTCAGGGCTCAGCCAAACACGGCTGTGAGCGAGGTAACTCTGCAGCAAGAGTGACATAAAAATGCATCACTCTGTGAGGAAAGAGTGACCCAGAGGTGCAGGAAGGTGGGACATGTCACGAGGAGCTGGCTGGCTGGAGAGGGCTCCGATTTTTGGTAGTTCTTGTATTGCTTGAGAGGACCAAGGAGGAATTTGATTCCCTAAGCTTTTAATTGAAGTGGGAAACTGATATTTCAGTAGTTTGGGGAAGGATTTCTTACATTTTTGAAGTTGGTTGTGTTTCTTCCCGACAGCTAACCTGATGAACTTACATATGATAAATGGGACAGCTCTGAGATCTTGAGTGTGATACACACTTTATGTACCTCCCTCTGTCATAAGTGCCACGCTTTCATTTCATTCTGAGCATTTAAAGGCTTCATCTTCTCCTGTCCTGTCAAATTTTGAGTGCCTGCTGCTGCTGCACAATGGTATTTCCAAAGAGGAATGAATGATGGCCCTATGCAATCACTAATTACACACTAATAGTGCTTCATGACATCTGTTTTTCTCCTCTTCTGATTTGCAGTGAGTAGCTATGGAAACATCAGAAATGAGTGGGTGGGGGAATTTATTAATTTCCTCAGGATAGTCCTGTTTTGCTTAGTCAGTGATTAAGATCACTGTGACTACAAAAGGCTGTGTTAGGGATGGCAAAATGACCTTTTCCAACTGCATCAGCAAGCGAGCGCTTCTGAAAAAGGCCTGCTAATAATGATTCATCCTGCAAATAAAGGGCACAGCTACTCAATCTTCTCAGTTGTTTATGTGTCAGAATGTCTGTACCAAACCCCTCATTGATACCCTGCAAGGATATTTTGTGTGTGCCACGTTCACCCGCTGCAGAGGAAGGATCAGTTCATCAGGAGAAGCTGTCAGCGTGATTACAACCTTAGCGAAAATATTTAGAGTTATCAAAGGCCCTGCTAACTGCTCTGGAGAGATCTGCATGACATCCAGGCTTGGATTAAAGCAATTTCGAATTTCCTTATGTAAAATCTAGTAAAAAGCAACCTAATGCACTGCCCCAAAAATTCCATATATGTTAGTACAGAATTTATTCTGGGTTGCGTGCAGGAACTAGGAGGGGTTTTTTACAAGTCAGTGGTAAAACTTGGATATTACGAAGACCGATTTCACAGGAGGGTTTGGCTTTGTAAGAAATTAAGTTAATACAGCAGGCATGGTCTGATTCTGATTGAAGATATTTAAGATCTAAATTCCTTGGGTGTTTTCTTGGTCAGAGGAGCAAAGGCAGCTTTTCCTAGCAGTGAATCCACAGGAGTCAGAGGCAGATATCTGTCAGAGGCTTTGTTTGTTGTGCTCAGTCCTACATTGGGGTTCGTGGGTCATTAAACAGTGCATTTAACCCTGCCTGTACATCAGGCTGTGACTCCTGGCTCTGAACTCCACCACCTGTGCACACCCTGGAGGATTTCACTTGCAAATAAAAGGCTTTTTTAAAACAAACCAAACCAGAACAAAATGCACAGCTCTGGGTACAGGCAGTACAGCGCAGGCAAAGCACAACGAACGTTCACTTACCCGCAGCAGAGTTGTCAAAAATAAGAGTTACGCTTGCATTCTGAGGGCTGGGGAGTGCTTCTATGGCAGCTAAACAAGTCAAAACCTCCGTGTCCCTCGGAGTCAGAGTTAAGGTGCTCAGGGCATTGTGGAGGCCACTGGATCCTGGGCTTTGCTGGTTTACATAGCTGGACTTATCAATGAGAGAGTCATTTGTCATCCAGGTAATGTCTGGAGCCGGAGCCCATCCTAAGGCTTCGCAAACAATCTCAACTGTCTGGTTCTCTTTTACTGTTAAGGTGCTATTTTTGATGAGCAAAGATCCATTAACTGTGGGAGGCAAAAGATGGGTTTTGTTCCTTCAGAACATTTCGCTGCATTGCTTTGCTGCAGGTGGTTCTAAATCTTATCTCGCTGCCCAGAAATAGCTGTGCCGTGAGATACAGAGTGGAAAACAGCCATTATTAACACAGATGTACCCTGTGCACGATCGAAACACGCAGCTATTTCAGCTACATGGGCCCATTACCCAATATGCCTAAAGCACAAGTCTCAGCTTTCAGTACCTTTCCAATAAAAAGCAGGAAATTGCACCTTTTAGCCACCTTGACACCTTTCCAGCTGAAGGACAACATAAGGAAATAACAGAGTTTCTCTCAAAGTTTTAAATATGCTCAGGTCGTGTATGAGAAGAGGTTTACAGGTAGGTGATGAGACGTTATCACTGCACCAAGCACCTCCCTGACAAAAGGAAAGTGCTTGGTGCTGAGATCCTGCTTTCCTGGCTGCAGTCTGAGAAGGAATAAGAGGTGAAACAGGAAAAAACTGGGACATTGTAACCTTTGTTATTGGTACTCCGAGTGTGACCCTAAAACCTGCTTGGACAGTAAAATTGAGATGAAGAGGGCAGGAGGCAAAAGGTGGTAAATGAGAGCAGGTACTCCATCCCAGGGATAATTTGAGCAACTCCTCAGAGGATTCCCTTGAGAGCAGCACAAGCAAACAGCTTTTTGTGGGTGGCCATACACACCTTGGACAGAGAGAAAGGCAAAGTTGTTCTCGCTGGGTTGCTGGATGCTGCACTCGATTCTCCCCGAGTCGTCCAGCCGGGTGTCGTGGATGATCAGCTCCGAGGTAAACTCATCGCCCTGGGTGTAGTTCTGGGAGGTGAAGCGGTCTGTGGTTTCCAGGGAGCCCTGGGGGTTGATGACAGTGAGCACAGGGCTGCCCTTGCACAGCCAGATGAGCACTTTCCATCCCGCAGACACCGTGCAGTTGAACCGAGCCTCCGAGCCAGCCAGGACCGTGGCGTTCTCAGGGCCCCTGGTGATGGAGTAGCAGAAGCCCAGACCTGCAAGGGAACCAGAATCAGTCCATGAACACACCCACACCACTGTCCTGGTGGGATTTGATGCTCTGTATTTCCCTATCCCCTGCTTATGCCCAGGAATGGCTCCTGTAACTTTAAGCCAGGGAACTCCAGCACAGTTTGGTTTTAAACTCATCCAGATACTCTACTAGCACACGGATTTAGTTTACATTCCTCACAAGCTGTCTCCGTGTTAGTTAGGAAAGAAGGGGTTTTTTTCCCTCTCTCTAGGACTTCATTTTTTTTGCTTTTTCCTTCTTTTTGGACTGTTCAACTTCTTTTCTTCATCCAAAAATCAGACCATCTCCNCCTTGGCTGGAGGATGAGCTGAAATTCTGCCTTCTAAAGGAGATACCCTTTCGGGAGTTTCCTCCCAAATTTGTCTCAAACTGGGACAACCACCAACAGAGGGGGTTGTGTAGTGTAAAACATCTTAACCAGTTTAGAGATGCACATGTGCAATCTAATCTTTCAGATCCTGCTTAGATTAGGTGGTTTTCTTAAAAAATGCATTTAAATATTTAGTCTCTCCTTCTCCTACTCCAAAATCGCCTCTCCTCAATAATTCGCTGACTGCCATTTTGCTGGCAGAAAAAATTTCCACGTTTAAATAGAAAAATACATGAGTTGTCCAGACTTTAAATAATTAAAGGAGTATGCAACAGGTCCCTTTTCCATATCTTGGATTGCCACTGACATTTTGCAGCCCCATCATTTATCCTTCTGTGCTCTTTCCCCTATTCCTCCATCACTCATCACATACACTGTGATGTATTTCTTCTAAAGCCTTTCCCAGGCTTTCTGTTAACCAGAGGTGCTGTAACCTGTTAGTTTTAATTCCTTGAAAGGTGGTGTGAATTTTGGCTGCTATTTTTTGGAGTTTGAAGCTCCTAACGAAGTCATTTTGTTTTCCTTTCCTCCTCATGGACCCAGGGCCTCCCACTGCCCATTGCACCAATGGCACAGAGCCTCATCCAGGAATATTTTGAATTCAAGGATGGACATTCCACAGGTTCCCTACAGACCAAACAGCCCTGCCAGGGGGATCTGCCTCACCAGGGAGCTCTTCACCCCTTCCTGGGGAACATTCCTGCTGAGGGAGCACCAGGACTGCCAGTGGAGCCCCAAGGCTCCCAGCTGAGCTCTGCACGACGACAGCAATTAGACACCGCAGTCCATGGCAACCTAATTAAAACCCCGTGCCTGCAAATCTGGCCTGGGAATAAGAGTTCAATTATCTTCCAGGAGAAAGGAAGTCTGAGGTGGCCATCACTCCCTTGCTAAAAGGGTATTCAGGACAATGAAGTAATTTTTACAGGCTTGTTCACACCAAGGCTTTTAGGTAGCTTATTCATTAATGGATTAGCTATAAATTGTTGAAAAAATAGAACCATTTTGCTTTCAGTCAGCAGTTGATGTGAGAAATTAAGGCCACGCTGTATTTTCCACACAACAGAGATGTTTGATAGTTGTGTAAATGGAACCAGAGCCCAATCTCAGCTGTGACACTGCAGCCCAGGGCCTCAGGGAAGTGCACCCAGGCCATGGGGTCTGGAATCTCACTGCTCCACTGCCAGGACCCTTCTGCAGCTCCCAGCCCACATGTAACCCAGGCACTGTCTATCCAACCAGGCTGGTGCCAGGAATTGTTCTTTAACATAAATAAAGCTCCTCTCTTTCCTCCCACCCACTGCGAGCATTTACAGATCTTTGTTTTGCAGGTTTGTACAAACCTCGCTCTCCCTGGCTCTTTGTAGGGCTGACTCCGAGTCCTCTCGTGTTTACAAAAACCTTCACAAAAATTTTCCACCTCCCTGGGTTACGTTACCCCTGCCATGCACCTCAGTCTCCAAAGTATATCTGTGTGTGAGCAACAAAACATTAAATGGAAAGCAAACTTTACCTACTCTGATAATTAATGCAGCCAGATAAGATTAAGTAAATCATATTTCTCTTCAAATTAAAATTTACCTGCTCTGCCCCTCTCAATGCAAACTGTTCTCTGGGCACTTGGAATTTATTTCCATGCCTGTGCAAACACTTCGCTTTTTCAAGGAGCCGTGGTTTGCCAGGGCTCTGAATGAATGATGCAACTTTCAGGACAATGCTTGCTGTTAATTAATCATTGACATTTATCCCTAAACAGGAATAATCAGTGATCATTTGCTCTAAAAGTAATTGGCTAATGTTGCTTTCGCTTTCTTCAGACATCAGGGCAGTATAGGCAGGCAGATACAAGTTAATCATTTATCTGTGATAATTATTTTTTATCACTCCGTGGGTAGGGTGGGATCTACATCTTCTACCAGGCATGTCTGCTGGGGCCATAAATGGTGTTTCCCTGGCTGCTGTTCCAGAGGGAGCAGGTCCCTGAGCCCTGCATGGGGATCCTTTGGGAGGCAGAAGGACCGAGGAGAAGGACACAACCTCGCCCCCATTTAGATCCCAGCCCCAATACAACCAGTAAAGGAGTTTCATCAGCTTCCTCCACCTGTTGCCTCAATGGTTTTGGTGATTTTACCTTTGCTTCTTTATCTTCTCATTTTATTGTTTCTCCTGCACGTGGAGCCCTGACCCGGTAGCGTGCTCCATTGTCCAGGCCGTGCACAAACACTGATAAAGGCACTCGTGGGAGGTCAGAGAGGACATTCAGGACAGAACTGGGATCTAAACCCAGCTCCCAATGCCTTAAACCTGTGCTGGGAGTCCTTTAGCTGGACCTTGCTCCACGCATTGGGGAGAAAATGTTAGTGCTGGTTTCGTTTACATCCTGTTTCAAAAATACCTTGCAGATGTTGCTTTTAAACAAATTAAAGGCCTCGGGCTAGATTTTCATTGCACTTTGCAGGAATTACGTGTGCAGCTCGTAGCAGCTGTTTTAACATCTGCTTCCCTGCACACAAGCAGGGGGATGTCCCACCAGGCCAGCACCATCCCTGCAGCCGGGAAATGCTGGGCTGTGTCCCTGGTTACCCCTTGGCTGTTGGAGAACAGGGCTGAGTGAGGACACCTTTGAGGAACATCACTGAATGTCTGCAGAGCAGGCACCAGGGGGGAAAATTTGCTTGAATTAAGTGTTGTGGTGTCCCAGCTGCTCAGTCCCTCCCAACCCCATGCAGGGCACAAACCAACTCCTTTATGAGCTGGTGTTTTCCCTGCTCTGCCACACAAATTCACTGTCCCACCACTGCAGCTCGTGAGGAAAGGAAAATGCTTCTTGTGCAGGATGATGCCTACACTAGGGGAACCTCATTTTGCTGGCAGTAAAAATTCCCACGTTTAAATAGGAAAATACATGAGTTGTCCAGGCTTTAAATAATTAAAGGAGTATGCAACAGGTCCCTTTTCCATATCTTGGATTGCCACTGACATTTTGCAGCCCCATCATTTATCCTTCTGTGCTCTTTCCCCTATTCCTCCATCACTCATCACATACACTGTGATGCCTTTCTTCTAAAGCCTTTCCCAGGCTTTCTGTTAACCAGAGGTGCTGTAACCCATTAGTTTTAATTCCTCGAAAGGTGGTGTGAATTTTGGCTGCTTTTTCCAGAATTTAAAGCTCCTAACGAAGTCATTTTGTTTTCCTTTCCTTCTTGCCTTTGCTCTTCCTCAGAAATGTTTTTTTCTTCCATGCTTGAATTAACTCCAAAGGGCCACTCTTCTACACTGGGGTTTTCAACAACCAGAGCACTGAGATGTGGTTGCCTCCTCTTCCTCCCCTCCTGTCCTCTGCTGCCTCTGGCTTCCCTCTTTTGTAAGTGACCTATTGGGATGCAGCGCAGTGAGGGACAGGATGGGCTTATCCTTTTGCCATAATGATTCCTCTTTTTTTTTTTTCAGCCTCATTATTGTATTTCAAAATAATCTCCCCCTCTATACCCATATTGCCCTTCCACAAACACTGCTTTTCATCCTTCAGTTTTTGTGTCTCATGTCTGTCTTTCTCCCTTGCCTCTCTATTCTTCCTTTTTTGATTTCTACACCTTTTTCTTTCTGGTCTATTTGAAATTCCTTTTCCTCTCCACTTTTTCTTCAGTCTCCTGCTCACCCCACCTTGCCTTCTGCCTCCCCTGCCTCACCACTGCTCCTGCCACAGCTCTGCAATGAACCATTAAACAGACAACAATAAATAAATAAATAAATAAACGAACAGCTCAAGTTTCTTTCAAACCCCAACAGCCCTGCAGCTGAGCTTTTTTGAAAACCAAAGTAGGTTAGAGCTTGTCAAAGCCTGCAGAGGGGGACTGGCTTGCTCGCTTATGTTAACAAGATTTTTTAAATGCTTACAGGATGTTTCTGTCAAGGAGTACCAAACTCCTGATGCTCAGCAACACTTGTTTCCTCCCACCTGCACACCAACCTCTCCCCAGCCCCCGGGCATCTTCCTCTCTCCCCTTACTCAATGTTTGACAGCAGTGCCTGGCAGAACTCCCCAGTGCCCAAAAAGGAGAAATCCAGGGACTTCCTGAGCCAATAATTGCTTCTGCACCTATGGATCTACACTCTGTGACATTTGTTTCTGGGTTTTTTCAGCCTGTTTATAATTTGGGATCCCCCATGCCCAGTGACCATGAGCTTTACTATTTAATTACGTGCTCTGAGAAAAGAGCAGGATTTGGTTCACCCTAAATCTTCTTTCTGATACTTTTACTGGTTGCCACAAATTCTTTTTGTTATGAGGAACTGTGAATAACCATCTCACCATTCATTTCCATATAATTAATTATTTTAATACATTTTTACTATTTATTCTTTTTCACAAGCAGGAAAATACCCCAATCTAATGAGGCCTCCTCGCCAGGAGAAGCTGTGGATGCCCAATTCCTGGGAGTGTTCAGGGCTGGATGAAGCACTGAGCAGCCTGATCTGCTGCAAGGTGCCCCTGCCCACAGCGGGGAGGTTGGAACTGGAAAATTTTTAAGGACTTTTCCATCCCAAACCCTCCTGTGATTCTTTGATTCTCTACCTTTGATCAGCTCTGTCACACTTTGCAGCTTTCTCAAACCTCACCTGTCCTTTTTATAACAGAAGGGTTAACAAAACACCCAATATCCATGATAAAACCTTTCTGTGGATTTACATAATGCCAGGCCTCATTTTATCTGCCTTGCTGAAGACATTAAATGGTGAAATTTTCTCTCTTTTCCAGCAATTTTCTCTTTTTCCAAGACACCTATTCTTCTCCCCACCAGACGCTGCAGTTCAGAGATGCTTTGCGTTGAATGCTTTCTGTGCCTTTATTACTTACTCATCTGGCATCATGACATTTCCTGGCAAATCTCCCTCGTCTCTTTTTGGATTTGGCTGCCCTAAGTAATTCTGCACCACTTGCAGAGTCTGCCACCTCACAGCTCCCTCCTCTTCACCAGGTTGTTTAAGAGCTTGTTGAATACCACACATCCCTGTGCTGGGAACAGCACTGCTCAGAAAAATCACTGTTGATTCCTGCACTGTGTTTCCTTTCACTATTAATCCACAACAATACCTTTCCCCTCATCCCACTGCAGCTCGTTCCTCTCAGAGCTTGATAAAACTCCAGCTAGACTATAATTAAAAAAAACCAATCAGCCTTGTCTCCATTACCCAACCAGTCACTTAATATTCATTTTTCCTCCAAAGCTTTGCCACCAAGACATTTTTAATCTGAATTGACTTTGAAACTCAGGCATGTGACGTGTGAATTGGTGGTAAAGCAGCAACAGGATAATTTGCACTCACTTCTGGAAGTAAAACCAGCTGCTGCTACTGAGTTCTCTACAGATGAACTCTCAGAAGCACTCCCAAACAGGAGGAAAACAAGGAGAGGGAGAAACTGGAAGTGAAAGAGGGCAGCCTCCTCATCTCCTCCCCACCCCACCCACTGCTCAATCCTTCACACTGAAGCACCCTTCAAATCATCAGCTCATTCAGGCTTGAAATGCAAACAAACCCCTTTCAAATAGTTCAAATAATCCCACTCTGGGACTGAGGGCTCAGTCTGAGCTCGGCAGCAAAGGCCACTCACACCATATTAAAATGAATTCCCGTATTTTGTCCAGGGTGGCTCATTCCAGGGTTCCGAACGTGTCCTACCTGGCAGCGAGGCAGTCAGGATGAGGGGCAGTAAAATGCATTTCTGGAAGCTCTCCATTGGAGCATTCTCTCCAGGCCCCCGAGGCAGGAAGCCAGCAGTGGTCACTGCATATTTGAGGAGAAGCTGAAGGACAGGATTGACGGAGAAACTCGGGAATGAGCCGCTGCTTTGGGTCTGGTGACAAAGGTGACTTTGTGTGACCTGCATCGCCAACAAGGAGAAAAGATTAAATGAGGGAGGGTTTGGAAGCAGAGCAGAATCTTTCCTCAAATAACTGTTTCAAAAGGCACAGAGGAAGTTTCTTCCACACAGAAATCTCCTCCTGCAGCTCTCACATCCCTCATGCCCTCAGCCCTCCTGGCTCTTGCTTCAGCACTGACAGGGCAGGGGCAGCTCCAGCTGCATCATCAAAGTCACTCGTGAGCAACTGGGAAAAATAATTCTCCGAGCTGCTGCACCTGTGAGGATGAGAAACATCAAATCTCGTCCCAGCTCCCCAGCCTGAGCCCACACAAAGGCTGATAGCACAAAAAAGGTCCCCAGAGTTACTCCTCAGAACCTGAGAGTGCTTCCTATACCTAAAATAAACTATCAGCAGCTCTCCACTGCAGTCAGAAATAACAGACAGAGCCTGGCTGTGAGACACCACCTTACTTCTGTATTTTCTGCATTCTCAGTCTTTGTGATTCACTTGTGAGATATTATCCTCCTCCTCCTCAAAATATGTGGGAGAGGCTTTGACTGCACTTGCTTTACAAACCGCTCATCTGGGCTACTGCAGCTTGACTTCGTGAAAGGGACCTGGGGCTAGAGGATGTGGTTTTGTGGCCAAACCAAATTTCTTGTCAGGAAATTTCTGATTTCCAGGGTGTTCTCTGTGGCAGCGCCGTGCAGTGCATAAAAATCAGTGTCACAACAGAGACACCCTGGGTTTCCTGCTCAGCTGCAGTGCCAGAGCTCTGCTCCCTGTCCGGAATCCGGAATCCGGCAGGCTCCACTGGCTTCTTGGTCTGCATTTTCCTGTTTTTCCAGCTTTCAGTTTACCCTGGGAACCCATGGGACAGCACTGTCAACTGATCAACGTCTTAAGCCAAACCTGTTGGCTGATTACTTCACCTGCTTTCAAATGCAGGGCTCCAGCCCAGACCAG
>VYZT01048262.1:0-11386 GCA_013400735.1 Pomatostomus ruficeps
GGGGAGGTTTAGATTGGACATCAAGGGAAATTTCTTCACTGAAAGGATGGTCAAGCATTGGAACAGGCTGCCCAGGGAAGTGGTGGAGTCACCAAACCTGGAGGTATTTAAAAGATGTGTAGATGTGCCACTTGGGGACATGGTTTAGTAGTGGACTTCCAAGTGCTGGGTTAACTGTTGGACCTGACAATCTGAAAGGACTTTTCCAAGCTAAACAACTCTGATTTTATGTACTAAGTCAATACCTACCCAGACTGAGGTGGAGCTGTCATGACACTCTCGCTTAATTCAACAGTACCACAAACTGGCTTTCTTGGACTGTCTCTCAACAGAGGGTCAAACTTCAAATACAGTGACTGTTTTCTCAAGGCTGATTCTTTGAACTGAAGGGAAAGAGGCACAAACTGGCAGATCTGCTGCTTCAGAGCACAACACACACATCCCACCCACACACAAATAATCCTCTGAAGAGTGCGTGAGCCTATTCTTCCATGGCCAGAGTATTGTTCTCAGGAGGAAAATTACATAAGAGAACTCGGTGCTCACATGCTTAAGTGCTTACGTAATATCAAGAGAACTCCATCTGCTCATAGACAGAATCAAAAGGGCAAACATTCATGAACTGTTCCAAACCAGCAGAAGACACTGACAGGGAAGGATAGCATTATAAGCTGAAAAAGCAGTGTATGCCATTCTCTCTTTGCTCATACAATAATAATGACATGCACAGCATGACCGAAACCAATTTCAATTCAGTGCATTCACTGTTCAGAGATACTCTTATTCTGGACCCAAGAAGGAGAAAGAATAACTAAGCTGTACTGATTAAAACATGACAAGCCAAATTTAGAGACAGATTTTCTGAAACTGACCATAAAGCAAAAGAGCTTAGAAAAAATATTTTTGAAACAATGATCCTGAACTCTCAAAGCATCATGTTCTGGCAGTTTTGGCCAGAAGTGAAACATCATTCACCTCGGTTTCACTGCTATTAAAGAAAAAGAGCACCATTGCACACTGACAGCCAGAGACCTTTGATTTTTAGTTGAATTGCTATAACTACATTTGCTTGCACCATCACCCCCTACCCAGCCTTGTCATCACATTCCTCTGGAACAGGTGACAACTTCTGTGGACAATTCAAAGTCAAGTTAATTCCTGAAAACATTTAGGGCTTGACAGTTTCATCTTTCCTTTCCTCTCGACACTGCCAGGAAGGGAAACAAAACATTTAATTGTCATACTTACTGATGAGGTCCCAAATTGTTCCAGATAGTCTATGCCCATTCCTAAAACTGGAAAAGGAGGAAACAATACAATGAAGATGCAATATTGTCATATTGTCCTACCACAGACAGAAACAAACAGATGTGTATAAAGGAAATAAATCCCTGCTCTCGTTCTCATGACTTCTAGTTCTTCATTTGTTCAAAATACTGTCTATCTAGATCTGAAAAAAGCAAAGACTTTTATGCTAAGCAAACCTACAGCTTCCATTTTTTCCCAAATACTTGTAAGAACACACAGGATTTAACACAGTTGAAAAGGTTCTGTTGTTCTATGGTTAGAGTGACAAGCACACTCAGATATTGATATACACAATGTCAGTCTTGCTCTTTCACAGGGCAATCTCACCATTAAAGTTAGCACACAGGTCAGATTTGAAGGATCAAGTTATAAGCATTTCCCAATAAGGTGATTCCACTGAAGTATTAAGGTAAGAGACAGACCATTCACTCCTCCTTCCACACAATGCTCCTACCAGGAATAACCCTTCCAAGTGGTTAAACCACAGCTATGTAGGAAGCTCTCAAGACAGGCAAGCTTGTCAGGAAGGTAATTCACACTGCAGTATGAAACCAGTCGTGCTAAGGCCTGCAATAATCTCCAAGACTCACAAATACACACAGCTGTATAGCTCTAGAGCCCTCAATTTACAAAGACTTTAGTACCAGAAATTATTTTAAGGGAGCAATTTTTCAGCACAGAAACTGCCACTGAAACTCTAAAAAGATAGCCAAATTCTAATAGTCAACCTTTTGAACACAGCTTAAACCAGAGAAAGTTAGAAACAGGCTTAGGTACATTTCCCAGCACTGCTAGTCATTGTGGGTTCTGGAGTCCTTTCAGAAGGGCAGAATGAGAGAAAAAGAATTACAATCCATGACAAAACTTAAGTAGAAAAAACATACATGCATGTTGTTGTAACAATACATCTTCAATCTGTTTAAAAGAAATGCCCTTACCCTCTGATGGTGGTCTGAAGATTTCTTCAGGTTCAGCATTAGCTGTTCCTTCAGTTTCAGGGAAGCTAGGTTTAAAATCTTCCGCAGACATTGACTTTTGTCCACTGTCAGTGGAAACCAAAATATCTTGAGAGGGAGCAACATTAGCTGGAGATATTTGAGATGGGCTCATTTGCTTCTCCTGATGAGAAAAACAAAACCCTTTTAATTGTTAAAATAATTATTTTAAAATGCAATGAAGATCATATTAATGATCAAATTCGTTTGTCATAAACTAACTGGGCAGCCAACATAATAAAACAACAATTCACAGGCCCAGAAATTAAACTACCACCACTGAGCACAGCTCATATTATACAGAAGCCACTTTTTTAGAGTCCATGCCTTTATGGTTGTCCTTACATGTGACTGCTGATCAAGAAAAATACTAAATACCAGGGTACCAGTTTGGCTGTCTCTGATGTTCCATTCAAAACACAGGTCTGCACAGTTGACATTCTGTCTAGAGCTGCTGAAGATGCATAAACCCACTAATTCTTAGACAAAAAAAAAATAATTAATAAAAATAAATTCTTTATCAAAAAAAAATTTCCACAAGATTAAGTCCTTAAGTCAGGGAACTCTGTTTCATGGAACAACTTGGTAAGAACTGGCTATCTTTTCTATACCTTACCACTTCACTCTTTCCTGGAAGTTCAGCTTCTGCTGGAACTCCTGGCTTCTTTTCTTGAGCTTCTGGCACATCTGCTATTACACTCTGCTCAACAATTCCCCTAAAGAAAAGCAAAAACCAACAAAACAAAAAAAGAAAATAAAAAAATCAGTAATTAAGTCACACAGCTCAAATTCTGTATTACCAGAAAACTGAACAAAGGTAGCTTCGTTGAGAGATTCTACTGCCACAGCACAGGAAGCTTTAGAGAGGGTGAGGATGTAAATTTGCTGTCTTGCCTGGTGACAACTTATGTGACAGAAAGCTCTCCCTCCATCAGAAGCAGTGTTAGTTACCTGGGAAGGAGAAAGCCACAGCAGCATCATTTATTTCTATTCACTTAACACTGTTCTCTTATTTCCATTTGTTAGGCTCATTGCTTTTTAGAATTAAAGATAGGCTTTTTGTTTAATTAAGAACAGAATTACAAGCAGCCTGCTCCTCTTTCCAAAGCAATGCTGTGATTATTGGTGGGAACTTCATTAGAGAAGTCCAATACTCCACTTGTGCTGTCAGCAGTAAGGAAACTTTTCACCTTGGTAGACCGTAACAGATCATGTTACACAGGGAACGCGAGTGCAAACATTTCTGTCAAATGAACAATTTGTGCCAGTCTAGTTCTGGCAAGCACCTGACTGTGTACAGTAACATTGATATTTTAATAACTAGACTTTCTAGGAAAGGCAACAACATATTCCATTCTCAAATAAAAAGTTTGTGAGGTGCCAGAAAAGTGGAGCTTCAGAGACAAGTCTTTTTACTGGAGATAGCATTTAGATACCAGGAATGTGCGGGGAAGGAACAGCACCTCAGAGTTCAGCAGGGAACAAAATTGCCTGGTGCCTTCCCGTGCTGCACCATGTGCAACACTGCTGCCTACTTCCCTGTTTTATTTAAAGACAGCAGCAGTCACCCGATTCTCCACACTTTAATCTTGGAGGAGTGGGGAAAGCACCACTTGAACAATGCTCTTCCTATCTAAGCCTGTTCCCTCCCATTCTCCCAGATTTAAGAAAACCTTTTGCCTAGAGCTAGTCATCTCAGGAGTTTCCCCAACTAAGACCTTCACTGTTGCAACGTAATTGTGTTAAAGACTACAACAGACTCTGCCAGCCTTGGAGGGAGGCAGTCAAAGAAGTAGGAATGGACTACTTTGAGATACTATCTACCTTTCCTCACATGAATTCAAGGTGCTTCTGCATTCAGCTACAGATTTACTTACAGATTTTTGGGTTCTTCTTTCTCAGGAGCTTCACAGGTACTTGGAGTGCTATCCTGCTCCACTGGAAGAGGTTCCCTTCCTGATGAGGTACTATCCTGTTCCTCTGGCAGGTGAACTTTCTGAGGGCTGGGTTTAGAACACTTGGGTGAGGTGGAAATTTTAGAGCCTCCTCCAAATGGATTAAAGTTTGGATCATCAAGTTTGTCCCAGTCAAATTTATAAGATGCTTTAGGAAGAGGGATTTCATCTTCCACATTACTTTTATTTTGCACTTCAGTATTCTCCGGTTTTGTTTTGGTAATAGGAATTTTTTTGGAAGGTGGCCTAATTCCAGGTCTTTTACCGAGTTTCTTAGGAGGTGGTTTCCTAGTAGTGGTATTATCAAAGTCAAATTCCAGTTTTACTGGTCCAGCCTTGGTGACATCAGGCTTTTCTGCAGGTTTCCCTTTGGAGACACACAGCTCTTCAGGCTTTGATTCTTGTGCAGAGACTTTTTCTGCTACTGAAACATCCTGAAGCTTCGATTCCCCAGTTTTAGAAGAGTTAGTTTCATCAGAACTACTGGGACCTAAGTTGCCAGGTGACTGTACAGGAGGTGTAGGTGCCTCTGCTAATGCCACTGAATTACCAGTTTGGTTTGCATCTGTGGAAGCAGACCTCACACCCTGCTCAGCATCACTAAGTGCCTGCTTAGGGGACAACTTGGATTTGTTAGACTCCAGCTCGCTCAGTGCAGATTCTTTTTCAGAGACGAGAGTCTTCTTTTCACTTGAACGCTCTGGACTTGCTGTGGTTGAAGCAAAAGGAGCTGCATCATCCCACAGAAGAGAATCCTTACTTTTGCCAATAGTTTTCTCAGGGCTGCTGGGTACTTTTACAGGAGACTTCTGCAGATTTCCAGGAGAATGAGGCAACTGTACTGAACTTTGAAAAGGATTGATGTCATTTAAGTTATCAAAATCAAGATTGTAGGAACCTCGACTCTTCACTGGCATCTCATCATCTGGGTAAGGAGCCACACTGACCTTCTCTGGCATTTGTGTATTGTTTGTTTCAGCTTCAGTGTTTTGTTGACATGTGCTGCATTTAAAAAGAAAGAAAAAAAGATTACATGTGCCATAGTTACTTTGCAGGCATGGTTTGAAATTATCTCTAGAAAGCTTTGCACAAGTAGCTTTGCATGCTCAGTGTAATTAGTTTTTTCTTTTTTTTTTTGTTTGCAATAAGACAGCTGACAGTAAAACATAACAGCAAGAATTCAGTTGTCACCTAAACAGTCCAGACTCATGTGCTCTGGTACACATGAAGAATAGAGAGATCAATCCTTGAAGTCAGTGTTCTCAGGCTACCTGTTCTACGCAACCTTGCTACTTTATGCCATCTCTGGAAACTGCTCTACTCAGCACAGCATCTGGACATTGCCCTTTCACCTGGCAGTGCAACACACGTTGCTTAGGAGGAGTTACTGACAGGCAGCAGCTCAAACACAAGCACAACTTGTGGTACCATCTTCATGCAGATTCATCTCTGAGTCATGACAGACTCGAGTCTGGGACCAAACCGAGTCATGATTCAGGTTCTCCCACGCTAGTCATTACTTTGTCTGGTCACTCCAGCAAGTATTTCCCCCCTTGAAAGTATGCACCAGCATTTAATTTTTGAAGGCCTACATACCAAAACAGATCCTGGACTTCAGGCACTCTAAGTTCTGTACAAAAACAGATCTGAAGGGCAGAGTGATTTACAAGAAAACACTCCTCCCGTAAGAGAAAGGTAAGAGTCTCTAGCAAAAGAAACAGGTTAAAGAGTTTGTGGACTCACTATTGCTGAGTATTCTACAAGTTATTGCTCTCCACTTTATTTCCCCAAACTCTACACAACTTCTGAAATCTTAGCCTCAGACCACAGAGAGTTAAGCCATTACTTCCTGAAACAGGATTTCCTCCCATTGTTTTGTCCCTCCATAAAGTTACTATTTCTATGTTCCATCCTTATCTGCTGCAGAACAGAACATGATTAAAAGCCACTCACTAAAAACTCCACTTTGATAAACTCGAAAGCAGAGGCAGAGATAAGAGCTGAAGAAGTCCTTCTCACCCGGTTTGAGCGCCTCTTCCCGGCAATAGCTCAGCCCCAGGCTGCGACTACACAGGACCCTCCCACTCTCCTTCAGTGTTTAACCTAATAAATGCCAGTCAGGAGCAAAACACCTGCTTGACACATCAGTCACTTGTGACGAGTCAGAAATGATCCTGTTCAGCAACACGGAAACCTTTCACTGACTTGCTACAAACAAATCCTCACATTTTAAAACTAGAGAGGGAGTGTTCAGTACAAGCAGTGCATTGACACAATTATGCCCTAACTAAAACAATTCAGTGCTGAGCCTTTAAATTCACTTGAACTTTTTCAGTACTAAATCTTTGTTTATTTGTGCAAGCAATGAGTTTGAGGCATAAACATCATTACATTATTTAATATGGTGGTCAGTTCAGAAGTAGTTTTCTGAACTAGACCGTACATGGTAATAAACAGTAGAAGCAAATTCATGCACTTAGAGAACATTTAAGCGTTGCCACCTTTTTCCCTTGCTCCCCTTCACAACAGCAAAATAGGGATCAAATAAAAGCATTGGGTAGTTAAAAACAAACAGAAGGGAGTAATTTGCTTGCAGAAGGCAAAACTAAGACCCAAGACTTCTTTCTGGTAAGAATTGCAGGTGTCAGATGTCTGTACTAGTTTGTTTAAAGAGGGGCTAAAAGTCAGTAACAAAAATTTGCATCTAATATTGTCATGACACCCCCAAATTGAAACATTACAGATTTTATGCTCTTTTCCAAACAGCTACTATGAACCACTTTTAGACTCAGGCTGCTAGACCATAGAGGCACATAAACTTGTTCATACTTGTGACTGATCTTATATTCACTTTGTGTTGCTAGATGAAAGAAAATCTTAATACTCCCTGACTCAAGGTGTTGATTCAAGCTAACCCTTCAGAATATTTGTCTCTTTAGATTTTACTCCTCAATATATCTTGCATGTCAAGTACTGTTGTCAGATACTTTATGGCTGAGCTCCAGAATAGTTGTATTCTCACACAAAAACCTTATAACAGAGAATACAAAACTGTTTCTTACCGTATCTCTTCTCAAGCTATTTATCCATACCATAAGTCACCTTGATGAAATCAGTTACAGAGGAGTTAGAAATAAAGTTCAATAATTAATATTACAATCAAGATAGCCATAATTACTTTTAAGAAAATTTTATCTTTGAAGAAGTTGATGCATTAGTCAGTATTAATTTTGGTCCTCTTGCACAGTTTATATCTTCTTATAGAATAGGAAATTATATTTTAACTATACAGGTTTAAAATAGGGAAATTTAACTTGAGCATGTCCCACATGGGTAACATAGCTAGCAGTGGATTCGCTACTCACTCAGCATCGGAGGGTGCATACGAAACATCATCCACCACCTCTTCATGGCGATCATCAAGTGCAAAAGCAGTCTGAAGTTTGTCTGTCATAGCAGGACTCAGGATTTTTCGAGTCTGAGGATCTCTTTGAGGAGTTTGAAAGGTTACCTTTGAGAAACGGGTGGGGGGAAAAAGGAAAAACATAAGCACAGTATTTTTCAAGCACCAAATAGCACATGCATTCAGAAGCAGAGAGCATAGAACAAGAAAGAATAAAAATAATACAAAACAAAAAAGTTTACCTTCATCGCTTTTCCCACACTTTTTGGTGGCAAGTTTTCTTTCTGGGACAGGCGTAGAATGGAAGGTCTCCCTGTAGGTTCCGGCGGCGCAAAGAAAAAGCCACAGTCTTCCGCTGTTAAATCATCCTTAATGCTTCCTCCATTTTCTCCATTTTCTGCATTTAAAATCTGCAGACTCATTCTAGAACATCAACACACACAGCACCGCATCATGAATGAGAGGGTGTGGTCAGCCAGATGCACTTAGAGATAATGGAAGAAGTTGGCAGCCTGGCACTGACTAGCCAAGATTAACAGCTTCAAAGGGAAAATTGGAAGCATGGAAAGTCTTCATATGGAAAGGTCTATCTCAGAAGACTCTCAAGTATCTAAAAGCAGCACTGCACAGTCCCTCTGCTTTTGGTAGGGGCTTGAGAAGCTAATTGTTATTATACCTTCCAATGCTCACATTCTAGCCTTACTAATTAAGCTGCCCATCCTTTAAAGAGAACTTTGTCACCTGTAATGTTGCCTCATTCCCAACCCCTTCAGCCAGTGATGTGCAGCCATGGCTCTCGTAACAGGGCATCCAGCTAAGCAACACAACTGCTTCTGCAAGGGACAGATGACCATCATCTGTTTTACTCACATGGACTCATTACGACATTGTACGCCAGCAAACACAAACAAATTTGGTTAGTTAGGGTGTTTGGGATCAGAGTCCTGGATCAAATTACTTTCTGCACTATCTGAGCATATGCGGCTCTTGTAAAGCACTTAGGACTTAGGAATCCTTTGCAGCATAGACATTATTGGTACACAAATCTGGGGAAAATTGTCATTAGAAAGGTAATTCTGAAAAATTGTTCTTATATTGGGCATGCACAAGCCTTAGTAGATTGTTACATACTGATCCAATTTTATGAGTGTAAAGGACTGGAAACTAAAGCCTGGGCTACAACTAAGATTAAGGATGAAAATCAATTAGAAACAGAGAAAAAGCATGTTTAAAATACACCAGGCAAGCCACCATGCTGTGTGTACTTGAACTCTGTCTACTTTTTATTCTTCAAGGTTTAACATTAACACTCAGTGATGATTTTTTTAAAAAAAATAAACGGACAGAAGGTATAGCAAGGAAGACCTAAGCATAACGACTCTCCATGAAGGATGACACCTGAGAAGTGCACCTGGAAGACTGCTCTCAAAGCAGTTTATTTTGTAAGAGCTGATGTATTATCTTGTATCACCTCTGCAAGATAACCAGTATCAAGTGGAGGAGACATTGGCTTTCGGCAATGTATAACCATTCTAAGCGATCTCAAATGCTTGATTGGACCAAATACATAATCCTTAGCCTGTTTTTCCATCATATCTTCAAGATTAATCTAGAAAATCAGCTGAAATCCAGAGAATCAGCTGAGGAAGACTACAAATTATTGTTTTCAGTGTCATGAAGAGGTAACAACAACACTTGGATGGCAAATTTTAAGTCGTTTTCAATCTCCTTGCCCTTATGCCTCACATTTCTGTACTTAAGCCTCCAAACATTTCTCCACTCCTACATTAATCTTTATGGGAAAATTTGCTTCCTACTCTCCACAGAGCTCAGCTGGCTTTGTCTGCAAGCCTGACAAGAGCGCTTTTAATCACCAATGGAATGCAAACAATGACTACAGAACCAATGGCATGCAAAGCACGCCTGTATTAGCTATTCCTTCATTCCTTCTTTATTCATCATATTAATGCTTTAGCTCAAATTATTTTATGTATGAAGCATTCTTACATTAACCACTTGTAGAACTTTAAGTGAACTTCATTACTTTCCTTCATTCCAAACTAAAATTGAGACAACAGGTGAAATTTATAAACTGTATTTTTTATTGCAATTGCTTTAGAAACAAGCCTAGGACATGGTAGAGTTGTCAACACCTTCTAAAACAAGCTCCATAAGCAGGGGAGGTTTGTTTGGAGACTTTTCAGCTTTGTCATTGAGCTACTTGTGCACCATTGCTAAACCAAATCCAAACCAAATCAATTAGCACCATGTACATATATCCCTTTAGAGATTTAATCTAAAAATCAAATTTATTTCTAGAATAAAAATATGAAAAGTAATTCAGCATTTATTTTAAAAATTCGCAATCAAGATTTGATCTAAATTATACTCCACAAGTTCATTAGCTAGTAGCTGTGATAAAAGTAAAAGGGAAAGGGTGGCCTTATTCCTATCTTTGTTTAAAGTGGTCAGCATCCAAGGAATACAAGTATTATGAAAGGCAGCAAGTTTTCCCACTTCAGCAAAACAAAGCTCAAGGCCAGACTGGATGGGGCTTGGAGCAACCTGGTCTAGTGGAATGTGTCCCTGCTCCTGGAAGGTCCCCTCCCTGGCAGGGAGGTTGGAACTAGAGGATATTCAAGGTCCCTTTAAACCCAAACTATTCCATTGTTCTATCAAAGTTCACCAAAATGAAAATGCAGCTAGTTTTAGAACCATATTTATCTGGGCACATGCAGAAACCCGTCATTCTATGTTAAGAATGCATTCAATGACATCAGATAATTAATCCTCAGTTACCTATCATTTGTAAGGTGCTTCAGGTAACCTGTTGTTTAACGAATCCTGGGACACAATATCCAAGACACCAACGTGGTCTCAAATGCCTGAAAAACCACTGAACATGCAGAGCAGAGATGGAATTTTTCTACTTAATTACCCTTCTGAACTCTTCCAGCAGCCAAGATGCAGAGCACTCACTCACGGCAAAGTAAATTCGTACGTGCTGTGAGTATTTCCATGTAAACTGACACATAGCTGACTGCAATATATCTAGATATGTATTTTAATGCAAGTATCTCAATTCAGAACAAATAAACTCTCTCCTGCTTAACCGACTCTCTCAGAATCACCTTCTCTTGACTGCAGGGGAGGAGCAGCAAGGCCGGGGAAGGCTTTGCAGGAGCTCCATCCCTGCCCACCATTGCCCCGACACGTCCTTTAAATCAAAAACCAAATTCCACGAAAAAAACCAAACCCAACCCTGCCTCAGTCCCTCTTTATTCCCGACTCAGCCCGGGTCCCCCATCAACTCCATGTCATCCTCAAAACACAGAGATGCTCCCAAGATCCTCACCTCATCCCCGAATTCAATGGGGGGAGCACCTGAGCTCCACCACGCCCTCCTGCCATTACCCCCAAGCTCCTGTCTTCTCATCCTCCAGCTGACAGAAATGAGCCCCAAATATCTTCATCTGAAGCTCACAGAAGTGAGCCTGACACCCCTAGACAAGGAGGTGCCCCCGGTTCCGCACCAATCTCACAAGGGGGTCTCTGAAATTCCCCCCAACCCCCACACCACCCTAAGCTTACAGAGGGGTCCTCAAGCCGTCCCCCTCAGTCCCACACCACTCCACCTCACAAAGCGGCTTCCGAGCTCCCCACAGCCCTCCCCACCAAACTCAAACCATCTCAAACTCAGAGGGGTCACCAAGCTTCCCCCCAGC
>VYZT01048262.1:11503-79161 GCA_013400735.1 Pomatostomus ruficeps
TCCCCGAGCCCCCAGCCTCACAAAGAGGTCCCTGAACAGCCCCTCCCAGTCCCACACTGCCTCAAGAGGTCCCTGAGCCCGTCACCCCCACCCGGCTCACAGAGGGGTCCCCGAGTCCTCCACCCCCGCAGCACCCAATCTCACAAAGGGATACCTAAACCCCAGCCCCACACCACCTCACAGCTCATGGACTGGTCCCCAGGCCGCCGTACCTGCCGGCAGTTCCCGGGACGAGCCCTCGGAGCGCTGGGCTGAGGCGCCGCGCGCTGCACGCACCACCGGCCGCGGCCCCTCCGCCGCCGCCACACGATTCAAACCTAACGGAAGCCCCGGCCCGCCAATGAGAGAGCGGCGCTGGGGGCGCGCCCGCCAATCAGAACAGCGCCCTGCGGGGGCGGGGACAAGCGCATGCGTGACCGTTGCGCCCCCGGAGTGCGCCCCCGCGCGGGGCAGAGCGCGCAGCGCAGGCGCGGCTCCGCCCGGGACAGACCCCGCGGCGGCAGAAATGTCCCCGTGTCCCCGGTACAGCCGCGTCTGCCCCGTCCCTGGTAGCGTTCAAAGCCAGGCTGGATGGGGCTTTGAGCAACCTGGGCTAGTGGAAGGTGTCCCTGCCTATAGCCGGGGGTTGGAATGACATGAGCTTTAAGGTCCCTTCCGACCCAAACGTTTCTATGAATCTACAGTCTCAGTTGTCCTGCTTCAACAATCTTTTGCCTGAAATCACAGGAAGAAAACTTGCTGCTTCACAACCTGTTTTTTTTATTACTGAATTTCACAGTCCATTCAGCACATTAAAACAGTCCTTACTGTGGAGTCACCAGATAGCAACAATGAAATGATTGTTAAAACCATAAACTTGCTAACAAGGATGTCTTTTAGAATGAAACAAGACGCACAGAATCCAAGCATGAGTTTAGTGATGTAATCATCCTCGAGTCATTAAACTGATGCCTGATTGTTTTTGTCCTTTTTATACCCTTTTATACATTTTATACCCTTTTCCTTCCCTGTACCCCTTACCCTTATACCCTGTATCCTTAGTACTGCATGTTTATTGTTTTGTAGTCTAATATTTAGTTTAGTTTGAAAGTTCTTTAAAGAGAGAAGACAAAACATCCCTACTATCTTAAAACTACAAGCTCCAACCTTGAAGAGTCTAGATTCTAGAACGTGTTTTTGAGCTAAGCTATAGTTTCATTTAGAAGGAAAAATAAGAAGATAGTTACCTCACTTGTTAAGTTACTCATTGAGAGATTTTAAGTAGATATGCTAATTTATAAAGTCTATAAAAGTTGTATACGAGAATACACCCTCGAGCTCCAACGGAGGTGTACACCAGGATCTTATTAAACCAAGGTAATACCCTTTTCCTATCCTGCTGTGTCTGCTTCTTATTTTTTACCAGCACTTAAGGCATCAAAACCATCATGAATTTCTGATCTCCATCACAACAGTAACACATCAGCCATCTGCCAGCATTAGGATGTCACATTCCGTGGGTGACATTTACTATTGACTTGGTTTCCCATCAGTAGTAGTATATAACATCACATGCTGCTTTGTCTGCCGTGCTTTTCCAGTCACACAAGCTCCCCTTTCCCTAAAAGCGACAAATACGGAAGTGTGCGGTTATAACAGGGTGTGCACAGGTGTTTCTTACATTCCGTAAGAAACGGCGGATCTTGTGGCTATTAACTATTACTTGTACTTCACTAGTAACCAGAGCTTCCAGTCAGGCCTCTCCCTTTACTGTGTTTGGGGGTGTAAAACCATACCTTGAAATATACCTCCCTTTAAGGCATTTTAAGATCCTACATTCCTGTCTTATTAGAAAATATTAGCAAACATGACATAAAATACACAAGGAAAAACAAAGGTAAGTTTTCTTCGGACCCTTAAGTAAAACAGGCCATTTCCCCGCTTCAAAAAGACGCTGCCCTCATCCAACAGAACTCTTTCACGGTCATAAAGAACTGGAATCGGTTCTTTCTGCCAGGCCTGTGGAGCATGACCTCGAACGCGTACAATGCCTGAGGCCACGGGCAGGGACTGCGCATCCCGGCGGCGCTGGGCGGGCGCGGGGAGCGGGCGAGGCCCGGCTCCCGGCCCGAACGGGGACGTGGCTGGGGGCCGGGCCCGCACGGAGGAGCGGAGGGGAAGGAGGGAATGGTTGGAGAGGAGGGGATGGATGAAGAGGAGGGAGGAGATGGGTGGAGGGGCGGAGACTGTCAGTGCGAGGAGAGGCGGGTCCCGCCCCGGCGGCCCCGCCAGCCCGGCAGCGCCCGCGCCGCGCATCCGGGGGTGCGGCGGGAACTACGCTGGGAACTACCGCTGGAGCATCCGGGGCTGCGGCGGGAACTACCGCTGGAACTACCGCTGGAGCATCCGGGGCTGCGGCGGGAACTACCGCTGGAGCATCCGGGGCTGCGGCGGGGAGTACCGCTGGAGCGGCGGGAAGCACCGCTCCCCGCTGGAGCATCCGGGGGCGCGGCGGGAACTACCGCTCCCGGGGACCCCGGCGCCCGGCGGGGCGCAGCATGGAGAGCCCCGCGGTGACCTTCACGCTGGCCTACCTGGTGTTCGCCGTGTGCTTCGTGTTCCCGCCCGACGAGGTGCGCTCGGCGGGGCTGACGGTGCAGAGCCTGCTGTCCGCCTGGCTGGGCAGCGAGGACGCGGCCTTCGTGCAGTACCATCTGCGGCGCAGCACCGGCACGCTGCTGGCGCACTCCCTGCTGCCCCTGGGTGAGTAGCACTCCGGCTTCATCACTTGGAATGTGCACCCCGAGCTGTGTAGCCAGCTGGCTGCACCGCAGCACACGCGAGCACGAAGGAATTGCAGTTTATGTACAGACTGGGGAAGGAGATGCTGGAGAGCGGCGCCGCGGAAAGGGACCTGGGGGTCCTGGTCGATGGAAAGTTGGATCTGAGTCAGCAGTGCCCTGGCAGCGAGGAGGGACATCCCTGTCCTGGGACATCAGGCCCAGGATCGCCAGCCGGGCAAGGGAGAGGATTGTCCCACCCTGCTCTGGTTTGGGGCGGCATCACCTCGAGTGCTGGGGGCAGCTTTGGGCACCGCAGTATAAAAATGACATTAAACTATTAGAAAGTTTCCAAAGGAGGGCAACAAAGATGGTGCAGGGCCTTGAGGGGAAGCCGTGTGAGGAGAGGCTGAGGGCACTTGATCTGTTCAGCCTGGAGGAGACTGAGGGGAGACCTCACTGCAGTTACAAATCCCTCATGAGGGACAGAGGAGGGGCAGGCACTGATCTCTGCTCTGGGGTGACAGTGACAGGATCTGAGGGAATGGCCTGAGGTTGTGTCAGGGGAGGTTTAGGTTGGATGTTAGGAAAAGGTTCTTCAACCAGAGGGAGGTTGGGCACTGAACAGGCTCCCCAGGGCAGTGGTCACAGCACCAGCCTGACAGAGCTCAAGGGGTGTTTGGACAGTGCTCCCATGCACAAGGTGTGACTGTTGGAGTGTCCTGTTGCAGAGCTGTGTTGGACTCGATGATCTTTGTGAGTCCTTTCCAACCCATCATGTTCTGTATTCTGTGGTTTAACCAGAGAATGCAAATCGGCTTCCTTTAACCATATAATTCTTCTAAAACTAAGTGGCATGTCATACATATTTTATTCAACCAACAAATTCAAATCAGCTTCATTTAGCTACATAATTCTGGTAAAAATCAGTGATGCTAAGAGGCTTGAATTTGAAGTCATCCAGAAGTACAGTACCTCTCCTGGAGGTGAGCTCACCGGTTAGATAACCGTATGATTCAGGGGTATGTATTTTTGCAAGTACTTAATTGTTTTCTAAAAGTAACTTATTTTCCTTGCAGGTTATTACCTTGGTATGTGCTTTGCTGCACCTGAAAAACATCTTTGCTTTTTCTACCTGGCTTCAAAAGAATGGAAAACATTCTTCTTCTTCGCTGTTCTCCTCCCAGCAATCACCAGTGCCCTGGCATATTACTGGTCCCGGAAAGGTTGGAATAATCATCCGCTAGCCCGGACACTCGCAGTTCATGCTCTCCCACAGTCGGGTTGGAGGGCAGTAGCTTCTTCCATCAACACAGAATTTAGGAGAATCGACAAATTCGCTACTGGAGCACCAGGAGCAAGGGTGATCGTTACGGACACGTGGGTGATTAAAGTGACCACCTACTGTTTACATGTTGCCCAGCAGCAGGACATTCACTTGACGGTGACAGACTCCAGACAGCATGAACTCACCCCAGACTCCAACGTGCCTGTGCAGTTCCTCACCATCCGAGTTGCCAGCATTAATCCCTACGTCAAGGCATTCGATATCCGGTAAAACTGCTAAACCTGTTGTGTTACATGTGTGCTGTTTGATGATGCTGATGGAGCACTTTTGTGCTGGATCTGGAGACTCCCTGGTCTCATCCCTTCCTTTCTGCTCCCTGTCTGGTGTTCAGGGGTGCTGAACACGTGCAGTTCTGCCATGCAGTGCAGGGAAGGTGGCTTAGAAAGCTTTGTACACGTGCAGCATTGAATACACAGCGGATAAACAAAGGGATTGTCCTCTTTGATCCATTCTTAGGGAGAGGATTGTGCTGGATGCGGAAAGAAGGAACTGGAGAAAATTAGGCGAGAGATGGAGAACAGGAATGAAAGTTAGAACTTCTGATCTTCCAGATTTTGTGTGAGAAGAAATAGCTATTTGTCTAAAACTGTTGGTCACCCACGATTTTGGATTTTTCCTTGTGCTTAAGGATCATAATTTTGTCACTGCTCAGAAAGGTTCTTACTGAGCTACTGCAAGCCAACTGCCCTTAAAGCAAGAAAGTAATTTTGGTCCTTTTCTGATGTATGTGTTCTCATAGCAGTAAATCATAGCCAATGTGAACTGTTAGGGCTTGTTTTGCAAGGGCCCATGCTGTTTATTTCAGCAGTCTCTCTGTGTAACCAGGCTAAAGTACAAGTTCTGCAGAAACCTCTGACACTGAGTAGAAGGGTGCTAAAGTCTTTGTTCTTGTGTTATTAAGAGCCATGTTATTGGCTATATTTGAAAAGGCATTTGAGTGTCTTTGTACTGTAAATTTGTATGTCAGGATAATTGATTAGGTAATTAAAAGGCAGATCGCCAGACTTGTGGGTGTGCAGTGGGGCAACCATGAGGAAGGCAAAGAGGTGATTATGGTAGAGATCCAGGTGAACAGAGCTCAGAACAAGAGGTTACTTAATGTAAGCATGACAATCCTAAGAAAAGAGACTTCTGTAGACCTGTGAGAGTGGTGACCAAATGAGTATTAAACAACTAATGATTTTCTTCTGCAAGCACTTCAGTGCCAGAGTGGTAAAACTACATCCCCAGCTGAGAAAATCATGACTTGTTTGTCAATTCCTTTTAGGGAAAAAAAGTCCTAACCCCAAGCTGCATTTTGTGGCTTGGAGTTAGGACTTTTTGAAGGCTGTGTAAAGGCTGTTCTAATAAGATGTCAGAAATAGTAAATCTCTGCTAGCATGTAGCAGAATCATGTAGGATCATTGTATATATCCAGAATTAGAATCAAATACAGTGAGATATTTCTGGAAGAACAGTGCTTTTGTGCAGGTGGGCCACATTTCCCTGCATGTTCAGTGTGAATTGTTCCTCTGGATATAAAGGCCTCTGTGATTGGCATGGACAGCATCTGTTAACAAATGACATTATCCTGGAGCAGTAAAAACAATAGAGACCACTGGGAACTAGAGCTAAGCCAGCCTTGCATTGTGCTGGGCCCTGGGAACTCAGTGAGTGGTAGGAAAATGAGGGCAGTCTTCCCAGGACTTCTCCATGAAAGCTGTTTAATGAGTGGAGGCATTGAGCTGGAGAGTTCTGACACTACAGTTCAGAACTTTTACAGTAAAAAGGGATGACAACAGGGATATGTCACTGCAGGATCTGCATGATGTCTCAGGTGCCACTTGAGTGCTGTGAGCATCACTTAAATTTAATTTACAGAAGCAGCTGGTGTGAAACACATCTTGTTGCAGCCTTAAATCAGCAGTGATTTGTGACCTTTGTGAAATTTCTGGGTTTATCTAAAATTGTATCATAAAATCACAGAACCTGATAGATTGTCATTCTTCTGCTACTTATGTAGTACTATATCACCTTGTGATGCCTGCTGCATGATATAATTAATTTCTGTCCTCAGGAGTTTATAAACAAGAATTTCGATATAGTCTAAGTAAAAAGGCATTAAAAAGGTGGACAGACATTAAACATACAGCACTTTGCAGTTATTGCATGATTTTTGTATTTACATATATTGCTTCTGTTCATGCTGATTACTTCAAAAGCCTTCCTTTATTTTTGTATGTTTTAGCTGACCTCTGACATACCTTGCTGGCTGACACAGATATGAATGAGGACAGCATGTTCTGTTGACCAAGTTCTGTCAAAACCAATTACTAAACAGCAAAAGAAAACAAGAAAAGATAATGCTGTGTATTTATTCTGACTAATAAGTACCAGCCTAAATAGCTTTTCTGTGGTTTCACCCCCTTGATGTTAACCTCTGCAAGGTACTATCGAAGTATTTGGGTGGATAATCATGGTAACATTTTGCTCCATATTTTGTTCTTCAGGTTGAACTCCACAGAATATGGGGAGCTCCGGGAGAAGCTCCGTGCTCCTATCAGCAATGCAGCTAATGTTGTGATCCATCAAAGCCTTAGTGATTTATTTTTAGAAACTTTTACATCTCTGGTGGAAATAAACCAGACATACCAGGTTCCAAGCACTCAGGTGAGACTTTCTATCCATGTAAGACTGTAATGATTGTATTTTCAATACAGATGAGCCTGTGATTACTGTGTAATTAATAAATGTTTACCTAGGGCTATCTCAGGTGAATTATTAAGATAATTCATTGTTGTGGGGTTAACAAAAAGGTTTTATTAAAAATATGGATTTAACAATGAATGACGATTAAATTATAATTGCCATGTTATTACTGCTTAATAATCTTCATTGAATAATTAATTAAGCAGCATTCAATCAGTAATTAAATGGTAATTGAACAGCAAACACTCTACTACTCACTACACTTCTAATAATTCAGCTAGCTTGCATAGAATGTGTTTTAGATCTAATATAAATTGTCACTTACCTTGCTGTAGATAAGAGATACCAGGTAAGGGATCTCTTGACCTCAAGAGCTGAACCATGAGAGGTGTCCTACCTACCTGAGGCTGCCCTGCAGGAGAGCTCCATGGGCTTGGGGGCTGCAGTCACTTACTCAGAGAGTGACTGGTGGTTAAACTGCCCCTTGGTGTGGGTGTGCAGCTGTAGGACTTACAGTTTCGTCTCGTTGGCCCCTGATAAGGCATGGCTAGTTTCCTTAACTTCCTGAGAAGATACAGCCAAACACAATTTCTTAGGGTCTGCGCAGCCAGGCTGACTCCAGTCAGGCCTCCTGGTCAGTGATGCCAGAAACGCAAGTGCTCTTTGCTCAGTCAGGGCGATGCTTCCCTCACAAATGCTCACCTGCTCGCTCAGTAAACATGTCATGAATGTGGCTCTGGCTGCTGCTTCTGTTCCTGCTATGAGGAGACAAACTGTATTGTGAGCATTATGGTTTTGAGACATGAGAAATAACACAGTGAAATAAAGTCCCCTCTAGTAATTTCCATAAAAATGTTACATGAAAACATTTGGAAATGATGATGTTGCACTTGCAGAAGGTTTATGGGGAGCCAGAGTCACAGCTGCTGTTGCTGTTCTTTAGGCAGTTTGCTCCATTACAGCTTGCTTTTCTAGACAGCCAAGTTTTGCTGGATCTGCTGCTGAAATAAACTAATGATTCTTAATTGGGGTTTGCTTTAGTTATAATTATTATGGCTATTATTACATGTTGTTAATTATAAGAGCATAGAGTCCTATGTCCAGTAATACCCGCAGAGACCTGGTCATTATTATACTTGTGCAGCAGTTGGAAGTGTGACTGGAGCACTGTCCAGTGTACCAGAGGGAACCAATTAAACCAGTACTGGTGATCCTGCAGGGAGTCTATGTCCAGTGGTTCAGCTAATGGAGTGAGGGGCTGGTATCTTTGGTAGTGTTGTGTGGCTCATGAACTAGCTCATGGTTCGTGAACTAGCTAAAATAAAACTGGATCAGGTGTGTCTGCACATCATTCTCTGTGTTGATTGCACTGCCAGCGAAAAGAGATGTTCACAATAAAGGTATTAAAGCTGCTTGCTTGCAGAGCACTTAATTCGTGACACATTTAAGTGGCAGCTGAGCTACTGAACTTGGGTTTGACACTGAGTGATAAATGACATCACAGATTATGATAAGGATGTTAAAAATACAGCATTGAATTTTTCCCTATTCTGAAGCTCCATGAACATGTTGAAAAAGTTAATTAATCTTTCTATGCTAGAATTTTTCCTGCTTAAAAGCTGAGATTAACCCTAATTTTGCAAGTTAAAGCTGAGTGGCTTGTGTTCATCTGGATCTGCTGCCAGTGCATCTGAGCAGACACTTGAGCTGGCAAGGGAAGAGTCACTGGAGATGGGAACTAGAGACCACAGAGAGGGCTGGTTTTTGTTCCACCAGTAGCAGTATGAACAGGTTCAGGTCTCCATGCCTATTCAGTGTGCTGTCTTTTGAACTTTGTCAAGTTCTTGGACAGCTGGAAGACGTGGGAAATGCTAATTATTGTTTATTAATTAAGTAAGTTTCTAGACCTTCAGGGTGAGTGTCCTTGTGTTCAGTAAAGCCCTGGTTTCCTCTTTTATGTCTCTTAGAAAGACGGAACATAGGAACAGCCATTTGCTGTTTTAAGTGGTAAGAACTGTTTGCTTGGTTTGTTTTCCTTAATTTGGTATATTTTTGAAAAGTAGTTCAAATGACAGCACTGGCTGCTTGCTTACCTTGCTGTGGCTGCTGGAAGCTCTTCAGAGAGTGAAAGAATGTTTATTTTTCAGTCATTTTTGTTTAATCATTAGTCTTATGCAGCAGTTCGGGGTTTTCTGTTCAAAGAGAAGCTTTGCTGTCATTTGTTAGAGAGTGTTCTAATAAAACCATTTGATATGCTCTGGTGGGGCAGTTCTGCCTTGATTATTTTGCCACAGATGATTTTCTAAAAGCCTTTGAAGAGCAGTAACAGGAACCATTTCTGCACAGTTCACAATTCTGATGGTTTTTCTCCTCCCTCAGGAGCTGGAGCCGTGCATAGGGTGTATGCAGACTATTGCCAACATCAAGCTCATCAAGAACTGCCAGGAGCCGAACGAGGGGGAATGCCAGCAGTGCTACTGCCGGCCCATGTGGTGCCTCACCTGCATGGGCAAGTGGTTTGCCAGCAGACAGGATCAGCAGCACCCAGAGACCTGGCTGTCAAGCCAAGTGCCTTGCCCGACTTGCCGAGCCAAATTTTGCATTCTAGATGTTTGCCTAATACGATGAGTAGTACTTGGGTATGTTTTCACTTTTTCAATTTGACTGTGTTTCATAGTGGGTTTGGTTAAAGGCCTGCTAGATCTGTTTCTAAGACTTCATGTTCTACCAGGGTACAAACTCTAAAGGTTTCTTTTACAGTGTTAAAACAGATGTAAATCTTTTCAGTTCCTTTCCACTTTTACCTGTGTCTGTGGATTTTACTCACCTGATGTCAGCTTCTGAATTTTAATTTTCTTCAAACCCCTATTTTCCTTTCTTATATTTTGGATGGAATAAGGTTATCCTTCTATATTTGCAATACTGTTGTCTTTTCAGGTTTTAATGTAGGTTAAATTCTTTACATTTTTAAATTTAACTTGGGTTTTGATTATTTAATAAAGGGCTAACTGAGAAAATTGCGTTGGTTAGACTTCCTTAATACTTTTGTTATTCTTTAATCCAGTTGTAAAGTTATTATTAATCTTTGCAGTTGTTCTCTAAACAAGTGTACTAGTTGTGTCCCTTCAGCTGATCTTTTCCATGCACAAAGGGTTGCAGTGGGCTAAGAAATGTAATCCCTGAAGATTTACAAGTCCTGTGTGGACCTTTTATTCCATTAATTTGCCTCTAGCATACTTTTTGATGGATGTCTTATTTCAAACAACAGAAGGATTTGGCAGCATAACTCATTTACCTACATTGCAAATGCTATGCGTGGTTAAATCTCTCTGTTTCCAGGAGCTACATTGCTTAGCATTAAAGAGCATTGCTACAATGCTCTTTAGCTTGTTTTTCTTTTTTATGTACATTTGAAGGGAGTGCAGCAAACATCTGAGCTTTAATTTGTAAATTAAAATCACAGGTGGGTCAAATAGAGAAAGGAATACTTTAAAGCTTTGGTGTAGGAGAATAAAAGCTCTTAATACCTCCTACCTGAAAAATCAAAAGGATCTTACTGGTAAATCATGGGCAGAGGTGATGTGCCAGTGATTATGGGACAACCTGTTGCTTACCATGGCAGGCAACTGGTCTGAACAGGAACAGGTGGCAGGATGTAAAAATGGTACCAGTTCTGGAAGCACAACCATGAAACATTTCATGAGTCTCAGCTGAGCTACAGGTGGTGAATGCACCCACTGGCACTTGGAGCCAGCCAGGAAATGATTACAAATGTGGCTGCAAGCAAGAATTTAGAGAGGGGTAAGGAGTTGAAAACAGACCTGACAGCCTCGCTTGAAAACTAGCATTTATGTTATGCTGTTGGTGTTGGACTTAACCTTTGAATTTTTAAAATAATACTCATTTGTAAAAGTCCAAAGTGGTTGAGTTTAAGGACACTAATTGCTTCAGCATATCTCAGTTGCTTTATATACAACATCTACTACGCAAGTATCTAAACTACCTATTAATAACAGTGGCTTCTTTGTTTTTCATTACCTGTTTTGAATTGTCGAGAGTGGAAATTTGACACTGAGACAGGTAACACGGATTTGTCTCTCTTTGGAGAGAGATCTTCGGTGGCATGTCACTCTTCATCTGAATAGAACTGAGTTCTGGAGTTTCAGACAGATTTGTTGGCAAGGCTGACAACTAATAAAAAAACCCTAGGAGCTGATCTGCAATTGAATTTAAAATATTTTCCAATACTTCCGTGGGAAAGTTATGCCCAGGTTTTAAGTGTTCTTTGCAGGATTTTTTAACCTTTGGAAGATTCTTACAGGGATGAGTGGCGTTGTCTGACGTGCACCTATCACTACACAGCAGCCTTTACAAATAAGTATTTTGTAGCATTTGCTTCTGGAAGGTTTACATAATGTGGCACATTTGCAAGGGATGTGGCCCTTGAAATAGTTGCAGAAGAGAGGGTGGTATTTTGGAGCTGTGGTTTTGCCACCAACAGTCATTCAGTTCCTACAGCGCTTTGCCTGTTTGGAATAAAAATATTCCTTGTAAAGAATGTGAAGCTAAAATCATAAAGGCCTTGAGAAATGTAGATAATAGATACATGTAGTTGCAGATGGTTTTATAGAATAAAACCAGGTCAGTTGCCAATAGTATCTCATATAGTAAAAGCTTTAAATTCCTAATTGCTCTTGCAGTGGAATCTACTCTGAATTGACTGGAAGTTTTCACTTCAGTGGAACTTTGCTTTTGTTCATCTTACCTCTTTTGTCAATATAAAAGTATAACAGAATGACAGTCATAAATGTATGTGACCCTTGCATCTTTTAATGCTCTATCCACAGAAGTGCCTCTTAGAAAACATAGTAATAATTACCAAAACAAAATTATGATTTATGTTAATAGTACCTGACTTAAATTCCTTAAAACAAGTAGTTTTCCCAAGTTTAAATTCTCAAAGTAATGTGACATACCTCCAACGTTTGTGAGCTTCTTAAAGGCTGTGTTAGAGAAACAACTTGTTAAAAATCCATATGAACATGAAAAAAATAGAGTAAAAAAATAGGCATTTGTCTTCATGATAGCTTCAGATTATCATCCAAAGAGCCACATGCACATATAGGGCCATTTCTAGAGAAGATCCTCTCTGTTTTCAGTATAGAACACACTACTGCCTCCCACACAATCTTGATACATTTCTTAAATATGAGGATAGGGTTTAGAATCACTTTTCTTACAGCATTTTGTAAAAAAAAAAAAGAAAAAAAAAGAAAAAAACCCTAGGTAATGCAAGTGGCTAAAATATTTACTGAAAGAATTTTCGTTTTTATTGTTGTGTGTAAATCACTAATAGTGATTTAGCATTGCATTTCCAGCTGTGTGTGTGCTTTTCCACATCACTGACTTGTGGGTGGGCAATGTTAGAAATCTGAAGTATATTATATAAATGTGATGTCATTAAACGAAAGACAATCTGTGGGTGGACCGTGTCAGTGTAAATACCCCATATGAGTGTATCATGTATAGCCCAAATTTCCTGGTGTGCTGCAGCTCAACAGGTCTTTCTCAGATCATGGGTCATGGCTATATTATTTATTTCCACAGTTGTATTACTTCTGTAATTGAAGTGTTACAGAAGATATTGGGAAAAATATGTTATCTGCTGGTTTTTTTAGGTTAACATAATTTGTCAACCCAAAAAAGATTTTTTTTTTTTTCCNTTGGTTAAACAAATTTTGTAACCCAAAAAAAGTTTTTTTTTTTTTCCAAGCAGGAGATATTTTTAATCCATTATATGACTAGTTTTTCTACCTTGAAGTTTGGCATAGCTTGAAACCAAAATACCAGGTTCTCATGTGATCTCTTCAGTATTTTTATTGTGTTGAAACTGGACCAAGTTGCCCAGAGAAGTTGTGGCTGCCACATTCTTGGAAGTGCTAAAGAGATTAAACAGGACTTTGAGCAACCTGGTCTAGTGGAAGGTGTCCCTGCCTGTGGCAGAGGGTTGGAACTGGATGATCTTTAAGGTCCCTTCCAACTCAAACCTTTCTATGATGTTGTAAAACCACCGTTCCAGTCAGGACAAACCTCAGTAAGACTGAGGTTCTCAGTGCCATTTTTAAAGAAATGTTTGTTGACTTCGAGCTGTTTAAGGAGTTGAGATATAAATACTCAAGCTCTTACATGGATTACAAGACATTTTCTTCCAAAGACATACTGCAGGATTTTTTATTTGGTTTTGGGGGTTTTTTTTGCTAGATAGCTTACTTGTTTAAAATGAACATATTTAGATAGCCCTTAAGGAAAAGGCTTAATGAATACATGTAGTTAATCTTAAAACTCTCTGAAGACCTGAATAAAAATACAATTGATTCTTTGTAAGACTTCTGGTTTTAATTTTAAAGTTATCTTTACCAGGTAAAACTTTATATGGGTGGAAATCAGTCTGGCTTATCTGTATGCAATGTCTTACCCGAGAACATGGGAATAAATACAAATAGGGCTTAAATTCTCCTGAAGGTTTATATGGTAAGTCATTCTTGGATGGATTTTCCTACTACAACCTGAATGCAGAGGGTTGCATAAATGGAAGACGGTGTGTTGAAATCTCTATAAGAACCTCAGGGGAAAAAACCCTCCAAATACTTTTCACAACTACCAGATGGGAAGGAGTGACACTGGATGTCATGAAATCAGTAGGGGCAATGAGTAAAGATTTGTCTTTCCAAGGGAGCACTGGCATGCAGCAATGGTATGTCCTATATAAAACATTTATTTTACTGTGACCTTGCTCAGATTTATTACCAAGCACTGGGAATAAAGAATCTTTCACATTCTTGTAGTAGTGGACCTACAGAGGGGAACCATGAAGATGTTCAGAGGGCTGGAGCACTGCTGGTATGGAGACAGTCTGAGAGAGCTGGGAGTGTTCAGCCCGGACAAGAGAAGGCTCCAGGGAGACCTTGGAGCACCTTGCAATACCTAAAGGGTCTCCAAGAGAGCTGGAGAGGGACTTTTGACAAGGCCATGGCATGACAGGACAAGGGGGAATGGCTTTAAACTGAAAGAGAATAGGTTCAGATTAGATACTGGGAAGAAATTTTTACTGTGAGGGTGGTGAGACATGGGAACAGGTTGCCCTGAGCAGCTGTGGATGCCCCATGCCTGGAAGGGATCCTGTTCAAGGCCAGGCTGGATGGGGCTCTGAGCATCCTGCTCTAGGGGAAGGCGTCCCTGCCCATGGCAGGGGCATTGGAAGTAGATGGTCCTTAGGGGTCCCAAACCATGCTATGATTTTATGAAACTAGTTAGTCTGCAGCTAAGTACCATTCCCGTCAGGCTGGTACTCAGTAAGACTAAAGTTCTGAGTGCCATTTCTTAAGAAATGTTTGTTGACTTTGAGCTATTTAAGGAGTGTAGAGATAAATATTGGAGCAAGTTATCTTTAAGGTCATTTCCAACCCAAACTCTTCTAGGAGTCCATTAATGGTATGAAATGTGGGACATATTCGTGTAGCATATACATTGTGGTGGCCACCAAGCCCTCATGACATCTAGAAGAAAACTAATCTATCCCAAAACGAATCCCTGGCTGTTGCGTGAGGTGGCGCCGTGTTGTGGGCGCTGGGTTTTCCCTGGATTCGCGACCGGAGGATGCAGGGGGATGCAGCCGGAGAGAGATGCCTTGAGAGCAGTGGCGCTCTCGGTGTGAGGGAAGCTGCGCCCGGGCGCTCACAGGGGCGCAGGACGCTTCCCTCTCGTCCCGCAGGAGCAGCCCCGTCGGGGCCCGCCCGGCTGCGGCAGCGCCCGGAGCACGCCTGCGCTCCCCGCGGGAGGCCGGGCCGCGCCTGCGCTGCCGCCNGGGTGCGGCGCTGCCCGTCCCGGGGCAGCTGATGCGGGGCGGCATCGCCCGTCCCGGGGCGGCTGTTGTGGGGCGGCGCTGGGGGACAGCCTGTGCTCCTCCGCCAGACCGCCCCTTCCCCTGCTGCGGCCTCGCCCCCGGTGCAGGGGCTCCTTCGGCCTCCTCTGCCGGTGGCGAGGGAGAGACCCGCAGCCCGGGCAGGGCGTGTGGGCTCGGCGAGACACCCCAGCCCGGCTGGGAGCCCTGGGGCTTGGCGTCAGGCCGGAATGGGCGGGCAGTGCTAAGCAAATACGGGGATGTTTTTAAAAGGCGTAGGTTTTGGTTGTCATTTCCCCTTGCGTTTTCAGACAGCGTCGTACTGACGACATGTGTTGTAGTGTTGCACTTAAACTGGTGTGCTTTTTTAAAATTTTTCTTTCGAGTCGTTAAATTAATTGTTGAAGGTGATTAGGGAACGGTTTTATGCGTTCACTGCCTTGGCGAAAACCGAGCGGGGTTGGAAGTGTCCTTTTGCCTGGTCTGGGGTTCAGAGGGAGCTGTTCGTGCTGTTGTTGTTGGTAACTTTGAGCCCTCTGGGAGCAGGAAACTCCCAATCAGGGTGGAGGAGGAAGGGGAAGAAAACATGGGTGGTTAACGCAGGCATAAAACATAAAAAAAAATTCTTCCTTCTTTGTCCCTTGCTGAGCTGAGCGCAGAGACCTGGCACGTACAGACAAGCAGTGTGTTTGCTCACGTTTTGTACGTGTTTTGTTCACACATACAAAAACACGGTGTATTTACAGTGCAGAGCCTGCAGTACCGGGTCGTTCTCTCGGGCAGGTGTGGCGGTACATGTACGGGCGTGGTCCTTAGCCCAGGAGCCAGGTCTGGTATTAGTAGATGCTGTGATTGTTTTGTTTAGTAACCTGTCATTTAAGATGTCAAAGCCGCCAGAACCCAGGAGAAAAATGTAGAGAACTCAACCCTTACACAATCCCTGCTGGCCCGTCAGCATGTCGCAAGCACTACAGTCATCTCCTTGTCCCAGGTTTCCTTGTGCGGGCTCCACAGCTGTGTCTGGTCAAGAATTTCCTTTTTAAAAGTGTTTCCACATAAACATTTGACCTACTTCTCCTTAGCTATATTTTTTTGTGTGTGTTGAAGTGATGTTGCTGCATTTGCCTTTTCCATGAGTTTACTACTGGATGGGGCAGTAAATAAACGTCAAATAATGCACTGCTGATGGAGGACAGTCTGTGGAAGTTGGCGCACGTCCACAGGTCTGTAAACACTGGTGACAGTCCTTAATTACTTTTTTCCCCCCACCATTTTGTTTGCAAATAGAGTACATTTTTGGTTATCTAAATATTAGCGGTTTATTTGAAAATTTTGATGTCTTAATTGCATTAGTCTAAGATACTTTCTCAGCAATCAAACACTTACCTTTGTTAAGTAAGTGTTTCCTGAATAATTTGGTATAAATCACGTATGTGTATGCCAAATCAGATTGACCATATTTGTTTTTTATAGGCAATGTTCAGTGACTACCAGTGACTTGATTCCAGGTGAAAATTCTTGTTTTCTAGTTCTGTGCAGCATCCACACTGCTGGCATCAAGAAAGGGAATGTAAAAGCTGGAATGATTCAGATTCTTTGGTGTTGGAGGAGTATCGCTGTGGCCATTCAGACCACTGGCTGGAGAGGTAAGGAATAAATGTGAATTTTCTTTACATCTCCACTTCGCTGCACTCTTTGTTAGGACTTTAAGAAAAGCTTGGGCGTACTTAGTTTGAGTGTTTTCTTACAATAGAGTAGCACAGAGTTAGGAGATGATACCTGCATCATGCCTAAAGAAGACCACCCAGTTTGTCTAATTGAAATACATGCCATAGTATTAGCAAGTATTCCAAATGAAAGGGAGAAGTGCTATGTAGTGAAGCAGTAGTTTGAGCCCTCTGTTGCTGAAGTCTTCAATATTAGTATAAAACTCACAATTAAGCCATATGCTGTTATTTTCTTACTTTGCTTATGCATCTTTATGTGTAAATGTGAGCAGACCATCTTTGTTCACTTCACAGTGCACTTGGTATATCCAGCTGTATTGCAGTTTTTAGTGAGCACCTTTTTTTTTTCTACTGTTCATTACTGAGGACAGCTTGAAATGAGATAGAATTTTGTATGTAGGTAATTTTAGGAATATTTTCCTTGGCTCTTGGATGTTCCAGACTAAAGATCTGAGGTGGTTGAGACTGGTATCTTACAGTCTGATAGCAAGGGTGAAAAGTGATGAGTGCTGAAATATGTGCAGAAAACTGAACAGAATGTAAGAGGAAAAGTTTTACTAAGGGTACGTGAAAATATTTTTTTGTGTAATTCATACATTTCTGAGTATTATACTGTATGAAGTTGATTTCAATTTTTGATGGCATATTTAATATCACTTCGTTAATAAATGAATCTTTTGAAGACTTTAGGAAAGGCTTTGTATTCAGGAGTGTTTTCTGTGTCTTTGAGGAGGTCATAAAAAATATTAACAGTATGGCATGAGTGTGAGACTTAAGTGGATGTGTTTTGTGTTTCTCTTTTGCTGAGTGGACATGTTCCTTTTCAGTGCAGAATCTTTGTCCTGCGTTAAAATGACATTGTCAGCTTGGATGGTAATTCCATCTGTTGATGTGAAACCATTTAGGGAAAGTAAGACTATCAACTAAATCTGCTTCTGTATTACTTACATGACTTGTTAAATGTTGAGGCATTAATATTGACAGAAGAGGGCAAGGTGAAGGTGACCTTGAACTGAAACAGAGAAGGAGCATGCCCATGGTTTTACAGTTGTGGAGCTGGTTTTGTCCACTATTGATGTTTCTGTTCATTAAATGTGTTACAAGCAGCAAAGATTCATATTGAATTCCCATTCTTTTCTAGCTCTACAACACCAGGACATTCTAGGCCTCTTTCCAGTTGCACCAGCTGGGAAGGTAGAATTGAAGAAGGCAAAACAATGAGGACATCAAATAAAAAAATGACAAGGTAGGTATTGAACTATTACTGCCTGTTGTTGCATTGGTTTTAGCCATAGCCATCTGATGATCTCTGACTACTTTACGTGCATTAATGAAGATTGGAAACACAGACAGTCTGTTTCATATCAAGCCTGAAGAAAGCCTTAAGCGGGGAGTAGCACTGAGAAGTTTTATCTCAAAAGCTACTTGTGTGATTGTTTGCGATTCAGATTTGATTAGCACAACTTTCACTTCTGTGAGCTAGTGAGGTAAGAGTTGTACTCATTGTCTATCAGAGTAAGAATACAGGCAGTTCTAAAGTGTGTGTTTATATAATTTCTTGTAAAGCTATTAGGGTTCTTTTCAACTTAATTCCAATTTTTATTTTCAAGTCCTGTTTCAAGTGACTCTGCTAATCCAGCTGAAAGGGAAACTGATGAAGTGGTCCTGAGGAGAAGACAAAAACAGATCAATTTTGGAAAGAATACCCTCGCATATGACAGATACATTAAAGAAGTTCCAAAGTAAGTTGCACTGTGTTGCAGATCTTCAAATGAACTCTTATTTGTTCCTGGTGCATGTGTGTAGAAGAGCACACAGCCTCAGTTCTCTTCAAATTCTTCCTCTGATTTTTGTTGCTGAGTGTGACATTATGTGGTGTGTGCAATCTCTCTGGGTAACTGGAGCCAGCTCTCCCAGCAGTTTCCCCTCTCAACTTCGTGTTCACCCTCAATTTCGTGTCTGTGGGATGGGGCAGAGCTGAGTGGGGAAAGGAGAAGGCCTTGAAACTGTGCAAGCACTGTTCAGTAATGACCAAAAATCTGTGTTATCAGCAGTGCTTTAGCCATAAATGCAAAACACAGCGCTACAGGGACTACTGTGAAGGAAGGTAACTCCATCCCAGCCAGACTCGGTATAGTACTGAACAAAAGAAGCTGCACTTGACTCAGAAGTAAAGTAGAAGGAGCTGGAGGTTAGGATACTATTGAAGGATATGAGTTATGCTTCTGTTTCATATTTGTCCATGGGCAGTAGGGATCTGCTTTTGGCAGCTGTCAGAGTGCTGGACTGGATGAGCCTTCAATCTGACTCAGCACATTATGGTTCATTGTTGCTTTTGTGATCTACTTTTGATAATATCTTATACACATTTCAGTTAAGTGTTTAAAAACATGAACACTTTATTTATCAGACCACCGATGCTTGTGTAATCTGATGAACTAAGGATTGTTTTTAAGGAAAAAACCCCTATGTTCTGAAATAATAAATATACTGTGTATTTACAGGAACCAGCGAATTCCAGGAGTTCACCCTAGAACTCCCAACAAATTTAAGAAGTACAGCCGTAGGTCCTGGGACCAGCAGATCAGGCTGTGGAAGATAGCACTGCATGCCTGGGATCCTCCTGCTGAAGAAACCTGGGATCTGCAGCCAGTGTGTGTATATGGGGGAATTAAGTCAGGGCTTAAGGAATTTAAAGAGGGCTCTGTAGCTCCTTTAGAGCATTCCTGACTAGGAGAAAAAAGATCAGACTCAGAAATGGGAGTCTCCTTAAATGCTTTGTTTTCCATTTGAATTCTTAGTCTTCAAGATACTCTCATTATTTAGTCTAAGTTAATCTGCAGTCAGGTGTTTTGTGGAGGAAAGCATTTGGTCTGCCTGCAGTAGTGCATTCCCTTCCCCTTTGTATTTACACTGGTGGGCACAAGGCAACATTACTTTTCTAGAAAGCAAGAGACATAAGCAAAAATTTGGTGATTACTGTTCCCTGACTTTGATAACTTCCCATCTTTCCTTTTCCTGATGTCAGTGGAACCACATGTCTCCTACAGGAACAATATGTTACAGGATTTGAGACATTTCAAATGAGAGAGATTTCTGTGCTCTCTACAGGAGAGGAGCAATTGTGCTCAAGAAGGAAATATTTTTTATCTTTTCAGAAATTTGAATTTCTATAAGAAGGCTAGCTCTGCTAATTGATGCCATCTCGTACTTTACAAGATTTGGGCTAGTAAATTGGAAGGGAGAGAGTGAATGGGATTCTGTTAGCTCTGTAACTGCACTCTGTAGTTTTACCTGTGTTGTAATTGACCTGTTGCAGAAGTTGCAGGTTTTACACCATTTGGGTGTCACAGGAGATGAACTGTTTATTATTACTGCAGCTTAACTGTTTTCTGGTTGGAGCGGTAAGCCAGATGGGTAGTTTTTTAAACTTCTTTTTCCTTCTCTTTTTAGTAGTACAGAACCTTCAGGTAGTTCCCAGGAGTGGTTCTGCAAAGATGAGGATGTTTCTGGCTCCTTTGTGTTTGATGAAAAGCAGAAGAGAAATGAGTGTGAAGATGAATGCAGACAGACTGACTACACACCTGAGAGGTATGAGAGGAAACTTCTGTGCTTAACTTAGGAAAATAACTCCGTACGTGTCCGTGCTGTCAGGTTTTCGTAGGATATATGTTCAGTGTGGAAGGGCGATGAACACTCAGCTTTGGAGTTTGGCACTTTTGCTGTTGAATGTAATCCATCGGTGGTACGGAGCATTGAATGTGGAAAAATGACCAGCATTTGAAAATTACACAGTTTTGCAGAAGGAAAGGCAGTATTTTTTCAGCTTCTTGGTTTATGCAGTGGACTGCTGAGGTTTCTTTAACCATGGTTGGCACGTGCTGAAAGCAGGGAAACTTTTTCAAAAGCAGGAGTGCCCATCCTTAATAGTATTGTGCCTGTCTGCAGAAGAGCAGGCAGACTGACTGTGACCTGCACTTCCCTGTTTACTGAAATATCTTGTCCTGAGGGGATGTGTGTGGAGCTCAGAATGGTTCTGCTTTCAAAATCATGAGCCATTTTCTCTGTGTTCCTCTTTGTGACTGAAGAATCATACCCCAAAAGAAGACTTCCTCTGTAGCATATGCCATTATTTAGCAGAACTCTGATAAGCATTTAGACGTAGATAAAAAATGTTATGTGTGTAACATCTTTGTCTTATTTTTGTAGTTCCTCTTCTCCCGATTCTTCTCCAGTATGGAAACGCAGAAAAAGAAACAATTCTGACTCCTGTCTGGTTTCAGAGAGCAAAAACCATTATCTGCAGATGTACCACACGCTGGAAAGGTATGAAATGATTCTCCATATGGGAATTCATTGATACTATGAACTGACTTTTGTAATATAACTGGTGTTTTCCCCTCCTTTTGTTAGTAGCTTTAATTTTATCTAAACGTGTGGAATTTAGTGAGGAAGGAAACCATGTCAGAATAATTGTGCTGTATGATAGCAAATATTTACAGTGGTCCAGTGCAAAGTGTCAGAAGACATAGCACAGGGGGATTTTTGTGTGTAGATTTAGGCAACACTAAGGGTTTTGGCAGTTTAGTAGACATTTCACACTAACCTTAGTAAAAATGTTCATACAAGTGTGGTTTTTTCTGTCTGCTTAGCCCCCTTCTGAAAAAATAAGAGGAACTGTGTTACCAAGTGCATGGATTCAGACTTTCCCATTTTCTTTCCAGCCTTACTGACTCAGGACATCAGGAGGCTTTTTCAAAGTGCTCAGAATGGGAAGCCTTTGCTGAAAAAGATGAAGTAATGACAGTACAACAAAGTATAGAAATAACAAGGTAAATACCCCAGTAATTATGATGCTATTTCTATTTATTGCTGTGTAAAGGTGTCCTTTTCTTTTTAATCTTTTCCTTCACTGGTTACTACTACTTTCTTTTTTCCTTTCTTACATTTCTTCCAGCACATGCTGTGTTTGGTTGTTATTTCTGTTCTTTGAGTTTACTTGTCTTTTTCCAGTCTGACTCTCCATCTGTTGCTTTCTGCTTCATCTGCCATCCCAGGTAATGCTGGAAAATTATGAACCCCTTTCACAGTCTTTGTCTTGTGGAAGGAATTGGAAGTTTGCCTGTCACTTCCTCATCCTAAGGGCTGAAAGCTTCCTTTCTGTCTCCTTAGAGATTTTTTTTGTAGCTGACCACAATGAGAATTGTTTGTTTCTATGCAGTGACCCAATTCCAGCCAGTTGTTCTTCAGGATGGAATAGTCCAAAACAGAAGACATCCAGCTTCTTTCTGCCTGACAGCAAGACTTGCAGAGATGCAGACTGCAGGCTGGAGAGGTATCAAATACAGCTCATCAGTCTGGGTTTGAGGGGTATTTTTGCATATTAATTTAGAAGTTTGGTTGCTTTCTTGCTGTAATTCAATCCAAGCTTTATAATAAACATTGATTTTTAATTTTTTTTTTTTACTATTCCTCTTAGGGATGTGTTGGTCAATATTTATATGTTGTGTGGCAAAATTCTGTCATTATGTTCTTATGTTACAGTCTGTGTTGATGTAAATGGATTGCAGCTGTATTTAATATTTAAAAGTTACCATAATAAAGCCACTTAATCTTTGGGTTTGTTTTTTTTATTTGTAGGCTTAAACTTTGTAGCAGTTTATGGGAAGGACATCAGTCAGAATACCCTGACAGAGGATGGGGAAGTGCAAATGCTGAAGATACAGTATTGAGGAAAAAAATCTAAATATCAAGGTGAGTTTGTGCTGACTATGTACTTGACCTGTTTTGTTTCAGTAGCCCATCTACAAAATCCAACTGTTCAGTTCAGGCAGATCAGTTTCTCTTTAATTCCTTTATTTTATTAGTGTTTTATCCCATCCTCTTGCACTTAATACAGTGCCTTAATCAAAAGATCTAATACTTTAGACTCAGTAAATTGAAATTGTTACCTGTCAGCCAGAAAATGTGTTTTTATCACTCAAATGAGAAGTGCCAGTTTTTAAAATTATTTCAGTAGCACCTTTTCTGTCTCTTAATGTTTTTGTGATGAAGTCACAACTTGGCATTTGCAGCAGTAGATTTTAATGAAAATTTTCTCTTGGAATGTAGGTTCCTGTGGTGCCTTAATAGGATGGGCGGTAATCTGGGTCAAAAACGTTTTATTAGCAGGTAGTCTTTTGTGTAATTAGATTGTCTTTGATCTATGTTTGATGCAGGCTCTGAAACATGGACTAGGATATAAATGTCTGTTAAACGGTGATCTTTGAATATTTTCCGTAATATAACTCATTAAAAATATGGCCAAAAATTAGTTTTACACTTAGATTTTGAATTATATCAATATGAGGAAAAGGCAGTTAGACATTTTAAAAAATTATGCTGATGGCATTTTTCTTTTGACTTGATTTTTAATTTAATTCTTTGAGCATGAATAAGATTTAATATCCATTCACTTTTCTAAAGTGCTAATTCAATATTTGAAAATATCTAGTCTCTCTTTGTATATAGAAGTATTGAAGAAGGAATTTCTCCTGTGACAGAAAAAGACTTGAAGAATAGGGATGTAGTCTGAGATCAGCAGATCAAGTCTTGGAAAACTGGTGCTGTCATGTAGGATCTGCACTGAAAGAGGAGGAGATTTACAGTCAGCATACGTGCAATCAACATAAGGTGAAATTATTCAGGTAAAAGAAGCATCTCTACATCACAGTTCAGAGCCTTTCTGGTTTCCACGTAGTTGATGCTTAGCTTTTTTGCAGTGGTCTTTGTTGTAAATAAGGCTGTATTAAGGAGAGTATATCTTCAGTAGGTTTGTAATCACTTGTTCTAATTGAAGAAATACCTCTGTTAGATGCAGAATGTGTACAGTGAATTAAATACCTTCTCTGTGGAGCAACGTATTGGTGTTCTGGGATGGAAAGATCAGTATTTAGAGCCTCATTGCCTTTAACGTTGGCTTTTTGATGTGATGAGCTCTGACTCTCAAGTGTCAGGAACTTTATCTGTGGGAGTTTAATCTTGCCTGAACACCAGATAGTGGGTTACATGGTAGAATTCCACACTACCTTCCCTTTTGCTAAAAGAAAATTTCTGTCTTAAACAGGAATAAATATGAATGTGTCAGGTTGCTTTCTAGGGAAAAACCTTAGTCAATAGGATACTTAAGATATGGCAGAAATTTGTTAATTAGAACTGAGATAAAAGCCTGTTTCATGAATTAATAATGACATTTAGGTGAAAATGATGATAGGGGTTGGGAGAAATAGGCTCAGCTGCTTCCTTTTCTCTTTGACAAATACTTCAGGAATGTAGGGCATCCAGCAGTGTATTTTTTCAGTAATCTGTGTTCTCAGAATGTTCATACTAGCTGTAACACTTTCTTTAGTATGGACAATACGGGTTTCTCCTTTATCCTGTGCTATGGGCTCACCATATGCAGTGCTCTCTTCCATTTACTGCTACTGTAACACTGGAGCTTAAAAGAGGAAATGTTTTGCTGTTAATGCGTGGATATGGCACATTTATAAAATGTTGTTATCTGCTTTTTTGTTTAGGTTTCTCCAGATCTTTATAAAGATAGATTGTTTTCTGCAAGCTGTGCCTCAAGTGTAAAACTTCAGATCTCATGAAGCCTGTGCTGCAATGACAATGGATGTTCCTTAAAGCTTTTGTGAGGACATTTCTGCTGTGCCTGCATTGGCAGGTGACGTGCATTTTACTGCAAAGCTGCTTCAGGTGGTGGATCCTGCCATTCCCTCTGGAGATCTTGTTCCTTAGAGTGTGCTGGTATTTCACCAGGGAACTGGTCTAGTGTCTACTCAGACTGAAGAATGCCACCCCTCAAACCAAGGAAGCCCCTCTGCTCCACTGGACCAGAATTGTGCATCCAGCCTGAAGAACTGCTTCAAAAGAATGTAGATAATTTCAGCCTTCCTTCAGTCATTAAGGACAAGCTATTCAGAACTTTTGGATTGGGTGATCACCCATTTGGCCTATTTATTGTACTCTGAGATGTATTAAGCTGGCATTTGCCTGAGCCAGGTGAGAGAAGAGAAAGGAAAGATAGATGGTTTATCAAATCAGATCGTTTTCTTGAAAGGGCTGAGTGACTGTTAGAACAGCAGCACATCTTAAATACCTGGATTTTGCTGTTATGTGTGTTGCAGCCTGACCCAAAGAGCCAATCTGCTGTTGAAGAGTAGGAGAGGATGTATTCAGTGCCTGTTGTTCCTTCAGCTATTGGGGATGAATAGCGGTATTTGCAGGTGTGGAGCTGCTCTTGTCCAGGCTAAGAGGTGTCATGGTGTTGGGATAGGCTCTCCTTTTTTACTCTTCTAGCACTGTGTGCAGAAGTTTGAAGTGAGAGCTGTGGCTACAGTGGTTTAGACTAAATTCATGTGCTAGTTACAAGAATTTTACAGTCCTTGTGTAGTGTATACTGGGTTACCAATGTCTGCTAGAGCTGGGAGTTGTCTCTCTGCAGGAGTTCAGTTTTGCTTTTTTTTTTTTTTTTGTGGGGCCAGCAGTACCCAGGGCCAAGAGCCCATTGTGCTGCTGATTTGGGAGTAAGCTGCTTCCCCAGGAACTGCTCTCACTCCCAAAATGTTATTTCCAGACATGCTCAGGCATTTTTCCCTGCACAAGGGTGTATCAGTCACACACCACAGAGTGTGTGTGTGTTCAAGGGACACAGCTGTACAGCACTTTTCTAAAATGTAATATTTAGAACCTTGTTGTTCCAGTGTGCATGCTTCCATGTGATTTATGATGATTGTAAATAAGGGAATGTGTTACATTTTCGGCAATTTGCCTTTATGCAGAAGAATTAAAAACTTTATCCTTGTTAGTCTGCTTTTGCAGTTGTGTTGTCAGTTTGATTATAAAAGGAATATGTGGGTTCAGAAGTCCTTTTTTGTTTGTTTTGGGTGGTGCTTTTGCTCTTTAGCCCTTGCTAAAAGGGGAAAGGAGGAGTCTTCAGATATCAGACTCTTGAAGGCAGTTTATAACCTGGGTTGTGTCCAGTCCCTCAGTTTGTCTTTAGGGCATTATAACCTAGTGGAAGGGAGCAGCTGAAGTCCCAGCATCCATTCTGCCATGGAAAGGTGTCCTGCGGGAGAAGATGGAACTGCTAGGTGAGAGCAATAGGCTGTCAAGAAGTATTTAAACTCATGTTAATTATTTCATGAGTATTAAGAGCCCTTAAGCTTTTGCCTGTGATGGACAGGGCCTGCAGTGGATTTATGGACATATCCGTAGGATTTGTAATTCAGCAGTCCTTAAAAGATCTTTGTATTTCTCAGTTGAAGATACCAGACTAGACATAGCATAACCAACCTGCCTGTGGCAGTTAAATTTTGGGCAGATTTATTCCCTAATCCAGATTCTGTGTGCTTGAACAAGCTATGGGAGCACAAGGGAAGGAACAAAACAGCAGATGAGGTTTGGGGTCTGCTACAGTCATTTCATGCAGTGCTGCCACTGGATATAGAATCATCCTGTGCTCTAATTAGTAACCTCATTAGTCTAAGCAGAGCAGTCAAAACTGGAATGCAGCCTGTCCATGCACTTGTTTACCTACCCAAGGCTGTCTGACACAGAGTTTACAACTGAGGTAAGCGAAGCAGAAGTCTGGCACTCCACCCCCAGTTTTTCCTTTAATTTTACCCAGCTTAATTAAACCTCCTCTGCATAAATCTGCACTCAGTTTGTAATTAAGCCAAAATATACCCTGAACTTCAGCAGACAGGTTTCAATTTCTCCCTGTAAGTGACAAGTATCTTCTGTTGGCACGCTTCCACTGGGAGAATCTCCTTAGGGATGATACATTATCTGTGTTTAAGGAAACTGTCCTTCACTGGCAGTTCTGAAATGCCGTGGCTTACATGTACTTTGTTTTATCTGTAAAACTCCTTTGAGGTTACAGCTGAATATATTTCCCCCCCTTAAATTCCTACTGTGGTATTAAAAGTCTTTTCTGAAGGATTTTTGTTGCTGACAAGGACAGAAAGATGCAACGCAGCTGTAATCCCTGAGCTGTGTCCCAGCAGATAGTTCTGCTGGATAAACTGAATTTAATTGGTACATAGTGTAATGCTAAAAGTCCTGTGTGGCTTCGAGGCTGTAGCTGTCCTCTGTCCAGCTTGCTTGGATGTGTCCAGGTAAACATGCTGTTCAGAGCCAGGCTGAAGGAAGGGGAGTTTGTTTGTGCATGTTTGGAACCTCTGCTGTACTACAAGCATGACCTTGGTTCAGGAACAATGTTCTGTTTTCCGTAGTAGTGTGTGGGAAAGGAGAGATGCCAGCAGAGCAGACTTTTCTGCAGGAACATGGGTGTTCATGCAGATGCCACACAGAAGATGTGTGAGTTTGTACAGAATTTACTACAGTAAGGCCAGGCAACAGGAAAGGAATTTTCAAGGTAAATCCCTTCATGCGTAGCAAGGCTGAAGTGTATCTTTATTTAAAAAAAAATCAAACACCACCTGTTACTGTGTGTTCAGAAAGTCTCTCCAAAACCGTTGCTGTGCTTCAATAGTTGCTTTTGTGTTTAAAGCTGATATAAAAAAAAAAAGGAAACGCTCTAAACAAATTTTTGTTTGCTACTTGTGGCCATCTGTTTTACCAGATGTGGCACTTGGGGACATGGTTTGGTGATGGACTAGTGCCTGGTTAATAATGGTTGTACTTGTTGATCTTAGAGGGCTCTTCCAACCTTAATGAATCTGTGATTGTAATGCTTTTTCAACCTTAGTGATCCTGTGATTGTAAGGCCAGAAGAAAACCATCTCTCTGAAGTGTCCCACCAGTTTTCAGACTGCAAGGGCTGCGGAGGTATTCTTGTTTCAAGCTGTTTGTGTTCTGCTGCGGAAGTTCTCCAGGTTGTTTCTAAATTACTGTTCTAAAATGTGAGTGTATGACCAATAGCAGGACAAACGGGATGTTGTGCATGCAGGTGCAATTAAAAACCCCCGAAAGCTCCACTTATCAAGGCATAGCCACCTCTTGCTATTACCCAACCTTCATTACTATTGATAGGAAATTTAATACCGTGTCATTGTGAAATTTATGTGGTAACCGTCTGGTGTGAGGTTTGAACTGGCCATCGAAATGCCCTGTGCGCTTCATCGACTCTAGAGCCGTGCCGGTGACCGCCATCCTTCATATTTAAATCGCGGGAATTTGTATTTTTCATTTTGTTTTGGCCTGGGTTTTTTTTTCTTTTCCTTGTTGTTTCACGTGGGTTCCGCCGCCACCGCGCGCCAAAACCGCGCGCCGCCGCGCTCGATTCTCCCGCCAACACGCCCCGGGGGCGGGGCCGGGCGGAGCGGGCTGAGCCATTACCCTGGCGGGGGGGGCGCGGGGTGCGTGAGCCCGAAAGGGCGCGGGGCGGCGGCGGCGCTCTCCCGCTCGCCCCCCCTCCGCACCTGTCCCCGTGGAGGCGCCCCGCGGGGAGGCGGTGCCGGCGGTGTCGCTCAGCGCCGGCGGGAGATGCGAAGGGGCTGAGCGGGAAGGCGGCAGCGCTCCCTCACCGCCCGCCCGCCTGCCTCTGCCTCACCGCCCGCCTCAGCTCCCCTCGCCTGCCGCTGCCTCACCGCCCGGCTCTGCCTCACCGCCCGACTCTGCCTCTAGCCCTCCCTCCCGAGGATACCCCGCGCCATGTCCTTCCGCCAGAGGAGCCCGCACGGCCCCAGGAAGAGCAGGTAGGGCCGCCGGGCTGAGCCGGGGGTGGTGGCGCCGGGCCTCGTTTTCCCCGGCCCTCGTTCCCCGCCGTCCCGTGAGCGGAGCTCTCTGAGGGGGTGGGGGACCGTAGAGCCCCCTCAGAGGGCCCGCAGAGCCCCCTCAGGGGGCCGGCAGCGAGTGGCGTCGCCGCGCTGGGTTGGTGGGGGTGAAATCGGTCAGTAACCGCGGTCTGTGGAGGAGGTGAAAGCGCTGAAGCCCCGCGGGGTGCTCAGCCCGTGTGTCGCTGTGTTGTCCCCAGCCCGCAGCACCCCCCGCGCTGGGCCCAGGCGCGGAAGCGCGGCGCCGATGGGAAGCGGCGGAGGCAGAACGAGCCCGAAGCCTCCGTGTTCGAGGAGAACAAGCCCAGGCCTGAGGACAGCCGGCTGGACAGGTGAGGTGCTGCCATGGCAGCGACTCCCTGCGCTTTCGTTCGTCAGGAGCTGCTGAGATGACCGTTCTGCTCCGTTTTCCAAGCCCTGCCTGTTTATCGACCCCTCATCAGCCACAAATAGCTCGTCTTAAAGGAGGGAAAAGGATCCAGCGCAGTGCTCTTATCTGGGAGTCAATTCTTACGAGCCAACATTTTTCGTTCTTACCTCTTGAAATATACTCTTGATAACTTCTGTCCCATTTCATGCTGGTTTACTGCCATTTATCAAGACGTAATAGTGTACAGGCCGATTATGTTTGTAACTACAGGCTGTACAAACCATTGTGGTAAAATTAAATTACAAAAATCAGTCCGCAGAAATAATCTATTTTATGTTTCTTAAGGGAGTACAGAACACCTTGAGAAGCTGTGTTGTATTTCAGCACATTTGTGGGAGGATCCAGTTTGGAGGTCACCCCATAATGTTCACACTGCTGTTTGCTGCCTTTTGTGTTTCCCAGCACAGCAAAGCTTAAATATCTTATTTTATATCACATTTACCATCTGAGCTATTCATGCCACGGTCACTTTAGTCGCTCTGATTGGTGGATGGGAGTTGTGGCCACAGCCCAGTTGATTGAATCAAGGTTTCCAATCTAAAACGGTGTGTGTTGTGCCCACCCATTTTCCTTTGCTGACAATTAGCAGGGAACACGTTGCTCAGTCGCTGAAGTTACACTATCCAGAGTAGCTTAAACTAATTTCAGGAAACGTGATTAAATAGCAGTACAAGGATGAAACTTTACCGATAGTTTCATCAGTTTCAACATAAATAAGCGACACTTCTGTGCATCTTCCAGTATTGAATTGTGCAGACAAAGTTCCTGGTTTCAGTTTGGATTGAGCTCTGACTGAAATTGTTCTCTTCCTGTGCCGAAACTACTTTTTCTTTATGCCAATCCAACCGTGTCAAATGAAAATTCTCAAAAGTAAAGATCAGGGTGGTGGCTGGGTCATCGCTATAATCACAGCACAGATGCAGAATCAAACCAGTATGAAAAGATACATCACAGGGTTGAGGAAAAAGCTCGGCAGCTGGGACAAACTGGGATTCTGCTGTTCTCTACTATGGGAGAGCAATAATTGAACGTGGCCTGTGTTCTCTGCAAATCTAGAAATCAGTATAAGCAAAAGTAAAAATCCTTGGAGCTCAAACAGATCTTTGCGGAGGGACCTGTACTGTTTGCTATGGATGTGTAATTTTGCCAAGCTGGTAACTGTGTTTCCTCTAAAAAGAACTTTTAGTTTGAGTTTAACAAAATGTTCGAAGTTGTGCAAACCGATCTGGGAGCAGGGAGGGAGTTGGAGCTGGTTTTAGTGCAGATGGATCCCATTTCCAGACTCCAAGGGACATGCTTGCACAGAATCCTGGAAAGTCTCTGGAGCATTTCCAGATCTACTGGAAAAGCTGTGCTCTGTAGGATCCAGTTTTGAGTCTTACTTAGGGAGAACTGGGCATCAGGAGGACAGGCAGGGGAACCATTGAATGACCTGAATGCAGGCAGCTCTAGAAGCTGGGAAGGGATAGGAGCTTATTCCCCTGCAACAGTCTGAACCCGCTTGTGATGCTAATGGCTGGGTGTAAAGTGTTAAACCCGTTTGCAAAGTCATAGCAAATCTCAGTTTCCTAGCTAAAATAGGACTTTTTTGTGTCTTTGCCTTCTCTACTAGGCATATTTTCACAGGGAGAAACTCCTGGTGCTAAAATGTAATTTCAGCTAATTAGCTTTACAACTTAATTTTGTGTTCTAATTTTTGTCTCTTATATAGCTAATGAGTCTGCAGTCATGAAAGAATAAATAATTGCTAAGTCATTTAGTGGGGTGAAAACAAGTGAGTATAAATGAGTAAAGCTGGTATTTCATGTACCACTTTCTGAAGGACAGGAGCTGGAAGTTATTGAAAGCATAGGCTGGTTAACAAGCTACAGTGGTATGTTTCTATAAATACCTACATAAATTTTAAGGAAACGCAACACAAACCACACAACCTCAAGGTGGAACTCCCAATTGATGCTTAATTTTACAATGATGAAATTTTAATAGAACGACACGAGATTTTCACGGCCATCTTGAGTACTGTAAATATTTATGTTTAAGGGATCAAGCTGTGAGTGGGAGAGTTAAATACAATAAGCTCAACTTTTAGCACAGAGCCTTAATTTTATTTTTTTTTTCTTTATAGTTTTACAACACCAGAAGGCCCTGGACCCCTTTCCCGGTGTTCAGACTGGGGAACCGCAGTGGAAGAAGATGAAATGAGGACCAGTGTTAACAAAGAAATTGCAAGGTACCCCCTGGGTGTTAAGGATGAAGTGGGGAAAGGAAGGAAAATGGAAGTTTTCTTGTAGAATCTGTTTCAACTTGTATTTTTAATTTCACCGTGGTAATAAACTCAGGCCAACCTTAGCCTCTTTTAGATCAGCTTTGGGTTAAGTCCTGCAGGAATGTCATGGGATACTCTCTGGAGATGGGATGTGTAGCCCCAAATATCTCCCTTTGGAAGAAGCTTTTCCTGAATCTCTTAAATTGAAATCCTTCAAATACCCTCTCACTTATGACTGTTTTTCACTATCATTGCTATAAGAAGTTGTTTTAGGGAAAATAGTCAGGAAAAGAAAGTCCTTGTATTTTTATTTTTTCTTAATGGAAAACTGAAATAATTATTTCATAGTGGAAAGGCCTCTACAGTGTCTCAGGTGCTGCTGCTTTGCTGAGAAGTTAATTCAGCTGTGAGCTGTGACAGTGCTTCATGTTCTTTTTGTGCACATATGTTCTTAACACTGATGTGAATTCTTACAGATACAGAAGAAAGCTCCTGATAAATGAATTTTCAAGAGAAAGGAAGTCCTCCTCAGGAAGGTAGGTTAAATTTCTAGCTTAGCTGAGGAAAATCTTGAAAACCGGTCTGAATTTTCATTGTACAATGTTGCTTCTTAAAACTCACAGTTTAAAATAGTTCATCTTAAGTCTGTTCCAACACCATAGTTTAGTAACACCCCGAGTGTTTCTTTAAAAAGTTTTAACATGTTTATTTATCGTCTTTTACAAGTGGGTTTGTTTGAGTGTCACTTGTTTTCTAGTAGTCCCAAACCTACCATGTTTTTTTTCCTTCAGTTCCGATTCAAAGGAGTCCACGATGACAGTAGAACTTGAGACAGATGAGGTGGTTTTGATGAGAAGACAAAAACAGATAAACTACGGAAAAAACACGATTGCATATGACAGATACATTAAAGAAGTTCCTAGGTAAGCCGCTTGACTTTCTGGAAAACTAAATATCCAACTGCAAGTTATACCCGTTCTTTACAAGCACATTAATGTACTAAACCTGGTATGCAATGTGCATTCACATAGAAGGCATCTACAAATTAAAACTTTTAAGACATTTTTGAACTGTTAGGTCACACTAACAATCAACTGAGATGTGGTTTTAGGTTTTTTTAATGAGTCAATATATATGAAATACTTGACACTGCAGAAATGAAAATGAAAGTTCTTTTGGTTGTGCTTGTCAATGAGAAGAAATGAAACTGCTTTCTGCAGTCAGTTTTTTCATGAATTAAGTACAAGATAAATGGGCTGCAGTTGCTATTGAGTTTGGATTGTTTCAGACTTTTTTTTTTTTTTTTTTACCTGAAATTATAAAAACTAAGAAGTTCATATAGGTCTGCCAAATCTTTGAGTAATGGAAACGCGCATTAGTCTTTCCTCATAAATAATACAATCAGTTAACATTTAAAGCTACGTTATGTTACGCAAGTGTGAATAAAACTGATAAATTTTTCATGTCTAACATCTGAATAGATGCCATCGTATACCAGGGGTTCATCCCAGAACTCCAAACAAATTTAAGAAGTACAGCCGTAGGTCATGGGACCAGCAAATTAAACTGTGGAAAGTTGCACTGCATTCCTGGGATCCACCAACTGAAGGAGGATGTGATCTGCAGGAAATGTATGTACAGAGTGTTCAGGATGCTTGTATAGAAATGATGATGGGAAGTCTCATGTTTAAAAAGTAAACACCACCGCCAGCATAGCTCTTTTTGAGACAACTCAGTGAGTGCTGAATGTTTTCACTAATTATTTGTCCACACTTCGTGCTGTTTAGTTCCCTCTCAGTCAAAATATCGAATAGCTTCCTGGACTTTGGGAGAGAAAGCGCCCGGTGTCCTTGGAAGGACATACATACATATCCCTCACTTTTTTAGTGGTGAAAGCAGACCCAGTTCTGCACTGCTCTATAAAAGAAATCACCACACCATTGACAGAGCTGATTCTTTCAGAGGATTCTTCAAATTACCTGGTAGGAGCAGTGCTGGAGAGTTCTTGCTAATGGCAGCTCTCTGAATATTGAGCTTGGACCAATCCAGTGTGCAAGAACCTGCCTCACCCTTCTCACTTGCTAGCTCAAGAACAGTGGTATAAAATGTTGTTCCTTGATCAGAGAAGGAACACTGAACTCACCCCAAGGTGCCACTAAACACAAAGCATGGCCACAAGTGTTCTCAGTCCAAGCTTTAGAAGATGCAGAGCAATGAGCTTGTTATTTTCCTCCATAGAAAGCAATACAGCTGATCACCAATGTGACATAAAACTGGCACTAGAGAACGAAGGGGACAAAGACAGAACTTCGTTCCTCAGGAGGCAGTTTTGTGTTAATAAAGTAGTGGTTTTCCTTAATAGAATGCTGATTTTAAAACCAATGCAGAGAAATAGGATGTAAAAGAAAAGCTTCCTTTTAGCTTCCCTTTATTTGTTATCAGTGTGAGGGGAGTTGGTACTTCAGCCAGAACCTTGCTGTGTGCACTGATGTTGAAATACCACCTTCAGGTGCTGGGGTCTGGGTCTGTGGATAATGGATATTAAATCTTTGCAAAATAGATTGATGAAAACCTTGTCTGGGAAGAAAAAATCCTTCCTCTCCCGTAACATTTGTATTGAGGCATTGTTTGAGCACTGGGATTTTTGTCTTTGACAAGTTGCAGTATTCAGTCTCAAGACTTTGAGTCCTTGGCCATTTTGGCTGTACTGAGCTGTCCTGCTGTTCACCTTTGCCCTCCCCAGTTTGCAACCACTGTCCCTGTGATCTCTGTAGGTCTCTTTGCTCTCCTCATTGTTTTCAGAACTGTACTACAAAGTGCAGCTTAACACTAAAAAATCAATTTGTTTATGCTATATTCTTGTAAATGATTTTACAGTTGTCCTGTTGACCTTGGTGAGATGGAGACAGAATCTGTTGGAAGCAATTCTACTGAATCTCAAACAAGCTGTCAAGATAATGATGTAAGCATATCTGTCATTTGCATAAATATTTGTTGATAATTGGTTCATTGCTTAGAATTATATCCAGAGTAGCCTGAATACCTGACAAATTCCATCATCTCCTTTGTTTAAGGACTGTTCATAAAGCTGAGCAGTCTTTAAATTCAAGTATTTTCTGGCTATAGCCATTATCTGTCTGTACTCTTGGGTTTAGAGGATTAGAACTTAAAGTCTCATCTCAAATTAAAAATATCCCATTTTTCATAGTCTACAAAAGAAAAACTGTGTTGAAAGCAAATCAGTTATGGGGTGTAATGCACAGCTGAAATACTTTAGATTTCAATATCTAATGTTGAAATAGGGTGGAATTTCCATGTCACACAGAGGTAGGCTCCTTTTTTACCCAGAAAACACTTGGTACAGCTTAGCAGCAAAGATCTAGGAATGCTTTTTGTACTGGATTTGTTTTTCTGATGAATATTAAATCTGTATAATGTTTTAATGTTTGCATATATAGCTCCATAGAACACTTGCAAGGTATCTTCAAATGTGGTTGGGTGGGCAGAAGCCTGCATCTCTTTAATCTTAAGATTAGCACTGAGTTTTATATGGCCTTTAAAGCATTTGTTAGCCTTTGTTATTGGGTGGTCTAAATGAATTACAGAAGTTAATTGAATTATCTGTACTAATAACCTCTACTTAACTAGTAATTATTAATTACCTTTGTCTTCCAGGATACCTGTTCTGGCACTCCCACCAAAGTTAGACATGTTGACTATCAGGCAGAAGGAGAATTCGACTTGGAAGTGTGTTTGAGTGAGCCATTGAAAGAATTTGATCCTGTGAGTTAAATAGTCTTGTGCAAGCTGTTTTAGAGAAAGTTTCTTTTAAGTTTGGGAGGTTAGCTTGATCCATAACCTGTTAATAGTAAGAAAGCTTAAGTGAAGTTGAAAACTGTTCTCAAAGTTGTGGTTGATCTGGATGTTCTCCAGACCAGACTTATGTAAAATTGCAATTAACTCGTGTGACTTCTTGTTAACTTTTAATTTATGTATATCAGATTTTTTTTATAAAACTTTTCAATAGAAAAACTAGCCAAAGGCAGTGCTATCTAGTAATTATAAATAGTACAGCAAGATCTTACCAATATCCCGCCACTCCCTCTCCCACTGTGAACATTAATTCAGTTGTTCACCTGCAGATCAAGAGCCAAGTAAGGAGGTATTTTTATGTTACTTTGCTTTTACATCTGGCTCTTCTGAAAGATCTGACTTGAAATAATGCACATGGTAGCTGAACCATGTGGCTGATTGGTACCAGTAAACCCATCCACTGCAGTTACTGTAAGATTAACTACCTTCCCTTAAAAAAAACGCTTTATTTGCAAAAGTGTTTCAGAAACAATTGGAAATTAAATATCCTCAAGAAACTAGAGGTCAATATGGTAAAGTCTATGCAATAATAGTTCTTTTAGAAGAAGTAGCCTTAGTTTTTGAATTTGTAAATAGTCATCAGTCATTTATTAATGCAGTCAAGAAAACAATGTCTAGGGAAAGTGCTGGATTCTTTCAGTTTACTGGTTTTAAATGTAAAACTGTTGTAAATGGTATCAACTGTACAGATTTTCTGCTGAGAGCAGTTCATGTTTCTATTGCTTTTGCACGGGATGTTGCTGGAAAATAAACAGAACTGCATTTACTTTTACATGTGACTCTTCATTTCCTGCTAGCAGCGCTCTGGATAGTGAAATGCAGGGAAATACTGAAAGCCAAGTGTCTGATATTGGTACTAACCCAGGATATATCTGTGTTAGCACCATCCCCTGACTTTGAGGAGGCTTAAAATCTACTTACTTGGCCACGGGAGTGAATTTGAGACAGTTTAATAGATGTCCATTAGCTGGTCGCCAAGTTTTTTCTCTAGGAAAAACTGCTACAAGAGCTGGGTGAACGCTTCAATCTTCTTTACTAACAGGACATTTTTTGCAGTCACCTCACTTGGTTTTATCTCTTAAAATGGAATTTCTGAGTGTTGATGTTACACCACTTAAACTCATCAGCTCAAGGGAGTATCTTAGCTAGTAATATTGCTTACAGCTGTCTCATTTGTTAGGAACTCTTGAAATCAGGTAGCTTGATCTGGGGAAACTTCCAAGAGGAAGTGGTGGCATTGGGATGAGGTTGGTGCTAAGCTCTAATGTTAAGGAGACAGCCTTCCTAGCATGTACTTTTTCCAGAGAAGGCAGCAAAACGGTGGTTGTTTTCTACCTGGACTGAGCCCCCTCTGTCTTCCCCAGATTGCTTTTCTCATGTCACATTTTCTGGCCATGCTGTCCCTGGTTGTTCTGAAGTATTTTTGGTGTGTCAGTCTGTACCTGAGTATCAGAACTCCCAGTAGAATTGGTTTTTTAAAAGCAGTTTTTCTATCCTGCTGTAGCTACCCAAACAGGTTGGATCAGTGGGATGTTCAGGAGATTGTTTAGAGGCTTCTGAAGGGTAGGGTTACTTGCACCTGGTTTTGAAATAAGGAAGCACATGGGTTGGGACAATCTCTCAAGCACAAATCCGGGCTGGGGAATGAACAGATGGAGAGCAGCTCTGAGCAGAAGGACTTGTGGATGTTGGTGGGTGGATGAGAAACTTGAAGTGACTCAGCCATGTGCACTCACAGCCCAGAAAGCCACCTGTGTCCTGGGCTGCTCCAAAAGCAGTGTGGCCACCTGGGCAAGGGAGGGGATTCTGCCCCTCTGTTCTGGCAAGACCCCACCTTGAGTGCTGCATCCAGCTCTGGGGTTAATGTGGGGAAAACATGGTGAAAGAACACTAATCCCTCTGCAGTGTAGAAAGATACCAGGCAAACAACTTGGAGGTACTTTTCTGTTACAACAGAGCACACAACAAATAATTCTCCTTTGGCAAATGTCTTGAGATGCTTTTAAATTTCTGCAGAGTATCTTCTCGGTGGTTAGTCCAAAGTGTGGTCTATAATTTGAGATTAATCCAGCTACTACTCAGACAAGGTTCTCAGCAGAGGCCTTGGGGCTATGACCCTCTGGCTCTCAGCACTTCAGCACTGCCTGTGCTAATGCCCCTGAGCTGTGCCCTTCTGAACACGACCCCAGCTGCTGAGATGGTATTGCAGTTTATTTTTCCATGGGTTGGAGCAGTTTAGTGTTCCTTCCCCCTGTGCTCCCTCACTCTGTTCCATCTCTCCTCTATCCTGTCATTGTCCAGTGTCACTTCTGCTTCAGACTGTAAGGTTCTATGTCACTGTTCCTTTTTTTTTGTCTAGTTTAGCCCTTGTTTTCTATTCCTGTGGTGTGCTCCTGCTTGCTTACAGATATCTTAATTCTGTTGGTGTAATTAAAAGCAATCTGAGGCACTGTTCAGCTTTCAGTTCCGCACTGTGCAGCTCTTACCCAGGAACCAGGTGAGTGTGATCCAGACTGGTCTGTGCTCAGTAGCTGTTTGTGAAACAGGCTCAGATTGTTACTTTTTCCTGAAGGAGCCGGCCATCCACAGTAATGTCTTCACTACAATTATTCCCCTTTGCCTCAATTACTTAGAGCACTTAGTTTTTATGGTTGGTATTTAAACAGAGCACTCAGTTTGGATGTTTTTCCAAAGGTACTGAACACCGAACTGGAAAACAACTGGGGGTTTTTTGTGATAAATTAAGCCCTCTAGTGGTTAAGTGTGGGCTAACCCCATCAATTTAGGGCAGTATCTGGTAATAGAGGAATCTTATGGAAAAACAATATCCATATGTTCAGTTGAGCATAGTTGCATGCAGTGGAGTTTGCCTCAGATGGAGAACAGGCAAGTACTGCTGTCAAATTTTAGCCTTATTAGGTTAAATTCCTCCAAAAATAAAACTGAGCAGGTTGTTCTGTAGGCAGCAGAACCTGTCAACCCTGCTTTTTATAGGCCTGTGCCTTCTGGTTTGTGTTTCTCTTACTCCCCTCACACTGAGCCCTGTCCCCTTTCAGCATCCCCATGCCATGCCTGGCTGACAGCAGTCGTGGCTGTGGCTAATTTAAAGCTCCATCTGTTTTGGCTGGGCCATTGGTGCACATGAGTGGGTAGAGTGGCAAGCAGAGCACTAAAGAGCTGAGCTGTCCCAGCTTGTCCTTCACTTGGGCATTAATTGAGTCTTCCCTCATTACTCAGCTGCTGTCACATAAACCTTAAGGGAACATATTTACCTTTCTGGTCAGCACCTGGACAGCCAGTTCAAAAATTAGAAGGGGATCAGGACAGAGATTTTGGAGAAGACTTGTCCAGTACACGCCAAGCTAAAACCAGTTTTCTTCCATGAATCCATTTTGAAATCCAAAATACCATTCAAACAACTTTCTGTTTGTGCAAGTATTTACTGAATACAACTTACTGAAGTTGTTTTCAGGATTATCTGTTTTATTGTGTTCCTAATGTAAGTAAGAGATGTGATGTAGAGCAACTCCATATGCCTGAGGATGGATCTGTGTGGAAACCTGGGGGATCAGGCACTTCTTTATCAAAACTGGACTGGTCAAAGACCCCTTTTAAAAGAATTTTGACCTTACTGGGAGTTCGTGCTCTTCTGTGTTTTCTTCTGTATGGTTTCTCATGATGTGAGAAGATTGGTTGCTAGCTGTTGAATACTAAGTTTGAGTGCTTCCTGACAACTAGGGATAATTTTGCCAAAATATTATATAAATAGTTAAGAGATTGAAATTACTTTGTGAAGTGTCAAAAATCCATTTTACTTTGAAGGAAAACAGTGTAGTTAGGATGTAATACATGCACTTTAGTTAGGAGAAAGTGATAATGCTGAGCAGAACTTGCTCTGGTTGTGTACTGTTTAGTTTTGTGGCATTTGGGTAATAGCTAAATACAAAACATGCAAGGAACCAAGATTTAGCATCTGCCACTGCTGGCCCCCACTGTACTTTTTGATTACCAGTCCTGTTCACTCTTTGAGCAAAACTAATTTGTAAAAAAAATGCTGATTCATACACTCAAGAAATAACTTCACTTTGAGTGGAAGTTTGGAACTTATTTGTGGGTTAAAGTGGGGCCCAGCTGTCTCTGTTGGGACCTTTCTATCCAAGTCTCTATTGAGAAAGTTTCTGGGAGGTACAGGAATGGCTCTAATTATTAGCAAAAACAACGTTCCCTTTTGTGTTTCTTTAGAAAGGGGCTATTCCATTTCTGCTGAGAAACACTTTGTTTTCAGAAATATGAGTGCCATATAGAGATGAAGATTTGGGCCTGCTCTTTGATTCCACTTTCATGTGCTGGAATCAAAGATACTTTGGAGCACTGCAGAGGGCAGTAAAAGTGCATGTTTAATTACAGGCACACAAAAGGGAGCTCTGAGTTGCTTTACATTTGTTGTAAATGCCAGGAATCTAATTATACTTACTGATTCTGACCTCAGGAGCAACCCATAGTCCCAATAAAGCCCCTTCAAGTCTGTCATCTTTCACTGTTCTTTCCATTTCCAGTTTCACTTGATCTTAAGTCCATTATTACAAGGAATGGAAGATAATAGTAACTTAACAGCAGACAGAGGAAAAATGGACTTCAGGGGGGAGCAAAAGTCTTCCTGACAGATAGTACGAGCCTGCTTGCATTTAAAATCCTTCGTGATCTACAGTGGAAATACCTGAAAATGCTTATTTAAGTTGTTTGAACTTCACTTTTGTGAAAAATGAAAAAGTATTTTTCCTGAGGAGTTGACATTTCCCAGGAAAAATTCATTTCAGGGTTTTATCCACAGCTGACTAGCTTCAGAATGTTCCTGAACATTGCATCCATATTCCCTGACATGTTAGAAAGTGTTTGTCTCGCACACCTACGAAGCCCTCACTGCTCTGAAAGCCTTGCTGCCTGAGTTGAAATTACACCTTGTAGTTGGAGTGCTGGATGTGAAATCGTAGCAGGGAATTAGCAGCAAGTGAAAGGAGCATGTTGGTGAGGTTACCACGTGTGTGCACAGAGGAAAAAACATCAGAAAAAGGAATAGAGAGAGAGTCAATCCCACCTAGAGACTGCTCATACCCTGAGCAGCTGAATATTGTATTGCAAGGACATGGCAAAGCTAGAATTAATAGGTATATCAGGAATAAAATGTCATTTTGGTGGGCCCCTAGAGCACTTTGGTGCTGCACTAGAGCACTTATCTTGAATTAAAAAAAAAAAATTAACTCAGCCAGGCTTATCTGGAGGCAGACTTGTGCCTCAATATGCTGCTAGAATTTCTGGAACAATGTACTCCAAAGATAAGACTAGTAAGAAATGTGCAGTATTGATTAACAAAGAATGGCCTGATAGTGCTCAGAAGAATTTGATACTAAGTCTAGTGACCTGTCAATTTACCAAAATAATAAATTATTTTTTTTTCTGACATTGATAATAAAGCTCCTTCCTGTCATTCTTACTGGAGAAACTAAACTGGCAGCAACAATCTTGATGCTAGACCATGTGTAAGGCACAGAGTTGAGCCTTTACCTGATCCTTAATCTATTTTTAATGGCATTCTGACCATTCTTGAGAATACTTGTAAAGAAATTTTCTGACTTGGTCGTGTTCTCCTCCCAACAGTAAATACAGATACATCAATTACTGGAATGAAAATATTTTTTATATATATAGTATTTTTAAAATCTTCTGAATTGTTGACGGAAGTGCTTCCAGTATGAGTGGATCCCATTATTTCTCTGAATAATAATAATAATAATAATGCCATAGACCAAGTGAGACCTCGTGCAGTTTTACTGTTGGGAACTAAAGAGCTGGATGAGTGGAATTGCAGATTTTGCAAATCATGATCCAGTCTGGTTGAAGTAGTTGTGTTCAAGTAGGTGGTGAGCTCCTCAGAAAGTGTCTAGAACTGGGCAGGGACAAGCTTCTCATGGTGTAAAAAATATCTATAGACAAACTTTTGTTTTTAATGGCAAAAGGGAGACTGTCACTGGGGAAGTTGGATTCAGATCCTTGATGTGCCTGTTGTGGGAAGGCAGCTAAACCAGGGACTCGCCTCCCTGCAGGCTCTTACCTGTTCTTAGCTGGGGACCAGGGTCTCCTCATGGTCAGAAAAAATATTCCCAAAAAACCTTCCTGTAAAAACATCACAAAGCCCATGTTTTTACATCAGTAAATAAATTACTTTTGGGTGATGCTGAGATACTCTGCTAAACTCCACAGCAAATCTCACATGAATTTTCAAGCTCTAATTCAAAGAGGTGAAGTGAACTTGGGTAGCATGGAAGAAGATATACTTTGTCTGCCAGCACCCATCTGTTTCACTGGATCCACTGGCAGAATTTAGGCCCTTTGCTGGAATTCTCCATAAAGTTGTTTTGGGTTTTTTTATATTAATGTTATATTTTGAAAGGTTATGAAAACTCATGTCTCTAAGAACACCAAGACCTGAAAATGTGACTTCTTTCATTGAAGAATGTGGGTTTTTTTACTTTTGTAGCTTCTCTTGGTTTGACAGTGAGGCATTCATAAGGGAACAATACCAGCAACTTTCTAAAAATGTGTTTTACAAATTAAAATGGGTATTGATGAGGGGAAAAAACCCACAATTCTTGCAGGTCAACTTAAGTATGTCTGACTATTACCAGCAAAGTAGAGCCCCCGCATGAACTTTGTTGTAATAAAATGAACTAATAATATATTAAAGCTGAGAATAGTATTTTGCTTTTAGAGTCTTGCTGCTGTGAGTTTCTTTTCACAAGGATGCAGATGAAAAAGGGATGATCCCTTTAAGAGCTTGATAGGTTAAGTCACAAAATTCATATCTCACACACCAGGCAAAAAAATATGCCAGCAACTGCTGGGAAAATGACAACTGCAGTGTCTGATCGCTTGTCAAATCAATGAGGCTTTTCTCTCCTTTTGGTGAGAATTTATTTGCAGGGGGTTGGTGAGCTGAGAAAATAAGATTCCTGACCTAATGGTCACCCCCATTGGTATCTCATTGTGGAAAATACTCTCTGCTGCAGTCCATTCAAGTGATTGGCAATGACAGCTTGGATGGATATTGTCAGTTGACAGGGCTTTGCACTCTCTCTGTTTTAAAAATGATGCGAAAGATCCCTTCCCCAGCATGCTGTGCCACAAGTTGGGTTTATGAATGAATGGATGAATGCATGCTTCTCTCCTGTCATCTGCAACAACAACAAAAAAAAAATAAATAAAAGGCAAATATTCCAATCCCATCCCTGAAATGATATGCTAAGTAAATTCACACACATGCATTTAACACGCAAATGGTGCCCGAAGGCAAGCTGAGCAAGCCCTTCCAAACACTGGGGCTGTATTTTTTTTTGTAGTCATTAGGAATTTCATGGAAAATGTGAAACTGCCCATTTGATATGGAAAATCTCCATGAAAAATGTGAAATTCCAGTGTTTCCAGCAAGGTTTTGCTGACAGCTCATGCATGGAGAATAGCCTGAAAGACATGCATGCAATTAAGGGATCCATACAGGCGAGCTGGAGAGAACAACACAGGCAGTGGGGGATGTGGCCTTTGCTAGGGCCAGCTGGTGTCTGCTCCTGGACTCTCCAAGGGCACCAGACCATTGAGAGAAGTGGGGCGAAAGGGGAAAAAAGAAAACACAGAAGCTTCAGAGAAAATGAACCAAGTCTATCGGAGAAAATCCCGGAGCTCCTAGGTAACCCTGTCCCTCCCCGTGCCCCCCCGCTTCGGGATGCTCTGGGATGCAGCTCGGAGTGGGACACAAGTTTCTTGTTTTCACAGACGTGAGAGTAACGATGCAAATAACAGAGGTGGTGGGGAGCTCAGCCGGGGAGCCAGGTGCTGGGCTGGGAAGATGAGGATGAATGGTTTGTGAGGGAGGGCGCCCAACTTGTGCTCCGTAATCACGTCAGGCCTGTCACGCCACTGCTTGTCAGCAGCTGAGGAGATGCTTCTGCGTCCTCTCCTCCTTTCTTTGCTCTTTCTGAATGGTTTTGCCTTTCCAGGAAAGGCTCAACTGTACTATTTATTCTGGAAAAGGGACTGAAAAACCTTCATGTGTGTTGTTGAACGTTGAGGGCAAAACAGAACAGCAAACCCTCCCCTGCCTCCTCTGCTGCTGCAATAAAACCACAGAACACTGCAGGTGCTGACGTCTTGCCTTGCCTGTGGTTATTTATCTGCTGTCCAGTGACACCAGCCTGGTGCTGCAGCACTTTGACCTTAGCTCCTGATTTAACCAAGGTTAGAGAGAAATGGCTGGATGGTTTGGGAGCTGGGGGCTGCAGGGTCACGGAAGGCAAGGCTGGAGCGCAGGAGCTGCCTTGCAGTGTGTTCTGTTCTGAAAACGTCCCCATAAAGTCACTTAGTGCCATCACTCCTGTCTGACAGGGCAGGTGTGATGGCACTAAGTGGTGCCATCACACCTGCAGGTGGGGAGGTCCCTGCTCCATGTGAAAGCCTGGGGTAGAGGTGTTGAAGTCATCAGGGATCTGTGCTCTTGGAGGAGCCACATGGATCGGGAGCGGCACGGCTGCGTTACCCACCTGCACTGCCACAACTCCCGATGCTGCTGGATCGCCCTGAGCTGGGTCTGCTCCGTGCTCCTCGTGCCCTGGAGACCAGGATTCATGGCACAGCGTAAAGGAGTGCACAAGCACATAAACGAATTGGGAATGAACCAGGAAGCCACTTGCCCTGCAAGGGATTCCAACACCCCAACTCGTTTCTCATTTGGGGGCTATTGTGCAGTTTTCTCACATAGCAAATAGGGTTCATTTGTACAATTCTGTTTGCACTGGTTAGGAAGTGTTTCTTGTATGCCATGTTTGGGAGAGAAGTGGGGAGACGGGGTCAAAAGAAGGGGGGAAATGAAGCATCAGTTTTTGTTGTGTGGGAATTTAGAAACAAGGTCTGCTCTGCAGGCGGGAGAGATTGACTTGAGAAGAGCCTGGCCATGGAAACATGATTTCTATTTAATAAAGGACAGGAAAACCATGCCGCTTCTGAAACATAGCAAAATCATCTCAGTTGCCCTCTCACAGCTGCACCATCAAAGGAATTACATTTAAATGTTTTGTTTGGACTCTTCCCCCTTTCCCCCTCCCTTCCCAAATCCCTGAGCACTCACTCCCACACACACAGAATATATAAACCATGCAGCCAAGGGTATGAGGGTCCTGGTGTGTGAGCTTTGCAGTTGCAAAGAGAGGAAGGTAAGAAAGCTTTTGCTGTACTCCAGGTCACTGTTGTAATTGGGACAAACTGTTAACTCATTGACTTAACCAACTTTTTCCAGAAAAAACTTGGGCATCCTGTGCAGCAGCAGTGCTTTGTTTGTAGAGGTCTGTTTGCTTTAGCAGCAGGCTGCAGTCCAGGGGAAATGGAAGCAAAGGGGGACTCGTTAGACCCCTGAGGCTGCAGCACAGCTTATAGCCTTGCTCTGGTTTGGGGGGAATCACCTGCTTCCACCTCTTCTGGTTTTTAGCTCTATGTTCTTTTAAAGAGGGTGTCTTGTGTGGCCTGAGGAGGACAGTGATGTGAGAGGGGAGAGCACTCTGCAACATGAGGACAGGAATTACAAGACCTTCCAGGCGTTTCTAGTAAAAGAGAATTGCATGTAATGGAGAAGATGCTGGTTGCTGGAGAGGTCCTTGGGGAAGAAAGTAAATCCAGACACCCCCTTTGCCTTCTCACAGCAATATCCCAGTTAACACACTTGCCCTGTGACGCTGCCAGCTTGCAAGTGTTATAATGTGGCACGTCTGGTCAGCTCACACAATGCCTAGCAGGGAGCAGCACGCCTTTATTAATGTCAGATTCCTCACATTTTGGAAGGTGATAATTTTTTTGATCACCATGGATATGCAGGGCTCTGGTCAACCGTGCGATTGGCTCAAATTGTGGGTATTGTCAGGGATTTGACACATAAAAACCTTAAGGAGTAAGGTGGTGGCTTAAATAGGAGTCAGCTGGGCCTTTATAGAGGTTTGGCCGTGGATTAGTGTATCTCATCAGCTGAATGTTTTATATCGATAAACAGCTCCGTGCTATTTTGTACTTTTTTTGCATTTTGCTTGCAGAAGACAAACTATCTTCAAAAGGCAAAAAACCCAGCTCCATAGTTCTGTAATATTAATATTACTTATATACCTGATTTCTCCTCTTCCATGGGGAAAAGGCAGAATAGCACTGACCAGGGCCAAATAATAGTAAGTGCTTTTCCCTTCATCACCTACATGTACATGACTGGGATAGCCCCACGCAAGCCCAGTCTGGTGTAAAGGTTCTTTCACTCTGTAGATAAAAATAATTGTTCACAGAATAAGTCATTTATGTTCTGTGACAGAGCCTGGATTCTTCTATAAAAAAGGCACTTTTGCTGTTGCTGCAATAGCAACAGCCACAAATAGATCTATCCAGAACCAGTTGCACCAGCCAAGCCTCTTCCCTTGATTAGTGGGCAGAATGTGGGTGAAATGATAAGAAGTGCATGGCAAATTGAAAATAAAGATGATGCATTGTTCTGTATTTCCGAGGCCTCACTTTCTGCATATGTGCCCTTCGTGCCGTCATCTTTTCAGGGGAAAAATATTCTCATTCCCTCAAAAAGCTGGTGGTCACTCAACCATGGTGAATGTACTTGAATCTCAAGATTTATGATCACAATCCTGTTATCTGCAGTGTCAGGATGATTATCCCAGCAGTCCTGTGGGATCAACCTAAAAATTGTTGGACACAAAAATTATTTGTCAGGAATTACACCAAGAAGATGGTTTGTTCTGAATTTGAAACAGACATAGTTATTTGCAGCTGCTCTGGCTGCCCCCCTCTCATCTTTCCCCTGCTGTCCAAACAAGATGAGATACAGGTTCTTGTTCTGTCAGCACGTGACTGGAAGAAACTTTTTATATTCTCACTTATTTTCTTTATTTTACAGTTGTGAGTATGCAAGAGCTGCACTGTATCTTAAATACAGATTAAATATATTTCATCTTCTGTGTCCAAGGATTTAATCTCTTGTATTGGGAAGGGCATATTTAATGGAGCAGACATGAAATACAGAGGGGTCTTTTGTGAGTGGAAATCTGAGGTGTCTCTTTGCCATGCAAACCTTACCACTGCCGGAGTTCTAACCTTAGACCATAAAAAAGACAAGCCCAGTGATAACTACCTACCTGTTTCAGTATCATTTCTTAAAGCCTCTTTCTGCACTAAAAAAAGTCAACTTCCTGCAGTACTTTCTCAGAAAAGAAAAACTGGTCTTCAGACTAATGAAGTATGAAAAACTATGATTTTCCTGGCAATAGGAGGATCACTTTTACACTTTTTAAAGAAATTTTATTAAGATTCCTTCGCTAAGCACCCTCTCCCCTCAGCTATGTCTAGACATCAAACTAGAAATCAACTCCAGCATCTGTACAAATTTGACCAAGGCAGCAAGTTTTATAGATTTCAAGAACTGAAAGATACTCGTATCCCAATGCTTTGTAGGTAACTGGTCTGATATGAGATCTGCAGTAAATGGAAACCTCCCACTGACTTCAGATGGCTCCCAGATTAGGTCTTTGGGAAGACCACAACCACCACCTGTAACAGGGAAGTAATTCAAGTTGTGTTATCAAGTCATGTTACATCAGGTTTTCTACCTCTGATTTCTCATCCTAGGCTATAGCAGTGTGTTAACTGCACTGGGCTGCTTTCATGGTGGACTTATTGAATGTGGTTGCTGAACCCAGAGCTTCACCAGGCACCCACCTGGCCCATCTGGGGGCTGAGATTTGAATTCTTGCATCTACTGTTGTGATTTGATTGACTTTAGCATCTGCCATGAATATTCAGGCACAAGGTGAGGATGGCTGTGATGCATCTCACAGCAATTATCAGCAGACTTCTGGGAAGCTCTCTGAGATTTCTGGGCACTTGCTTCTTCATCTTTCCCAGTTATCTTGGATTGTCAAAGAAGTGCAGCAGAGCAGGCTCCTCTTCTGTCCATGCTGCACAGACACTCAGTACTGTGCTGTGCTGAAGGTCAGAGCCACTTGAAAACTGTTTACGTATGTCACAACCCAACAGAATTTACAACCTGTTAGTTGCTCTTGCATTCTTATGGTCTTCACTGGTCCTTCTAATCTGGCTATAATTTACAACCACATCTGTTTGAGGAGTGGGGCAGAAGAGGTGAGTCAAATTCAACAGCTGGAACAAGGTCTAGGTAATGCCCAACATAATTAAGGCTGGAGCAGACCTCAAGACGGGCCTGCTACTTTTGTACCATCACTTGTAGTTGTCAGACCCCTTTTTAGGCCGAATAACTGGTGCATGAGCCAGTTGGTTCAGCTCAGTGAAGGTCACAAAAAGCCAGAACCTGTGCAATAATGGGGGAGCAGGAGGCTGAGAGAGTGCACTGGAGATGTACCAGAGATCTTTAGGAGGGGCGGAGCTGTGCCCAAAGGCAGAAGTTCTGTTATGGCAAAAGCAGAGTGAACAGCAGCTCATGGGGAGGGAAAATCTCATCTTCCGTCTGCTTCCAGCTGCGCTCTCCCTTCCTCTCCCCTGGGCCAGCTCTGGCACACACGTTAAATCCACTCGCTGAGCAGACAGGAAAGCACATGGGGAATGAAAGAGGCGTTTGCATCCCAAAGGGATCTGAATGAGCACAGCGAAGGGTCGGTGGGAGGGAGGGGTGGGGACAAAGGGGTCCTGCAGCACGGACAAAGCCCAGGAATTAATTCCTAGGGAGAGCAGATGGGTGAAGCTGAGGGAGCACCCAGCATCACTTTGACCAGAGACGTGAGGATCAGGCTGAGAACACGAAGGCAGCACATTGCCAGTGTCCCTCTGTGCTGGGTGCTGGGACAGAAGACAAGGACAGCAGTACATGCTGAGTTTTCTCTGGTACACTATCCCACTTTCCAGCTATCCATGGCTTAAAGGCTTCCTGAGTAAGATATCATGCTTTTGTGTTTTGTGGCCCTTGGCATGCCTTCCTCCTGGAAATTTATTTTTCATGTCTTTGAACCCATGAAAGCTTTGGCATGATAATTGATAAAAGATCCTTGGATGAAAAGAACCATAGTGATACAAAAACAGATCCTGCAGGATTTCTCCAGTATGATGAAAAACTCATGTAAACAACACAAATGTTTTTCCTAGAATATGCATATATATAGAAATCAAAACAAATCCAAAAATATTCGAGTATTGGCAAAATCTATATACCTTTTGCAAAACCATGCTCTGTTTTCCTCTTCAGTTAAATAACAAGGATCTTGTTATATTTATGCTGCCCCTACATGGCCTAAGGAGTTTTGCCCATATTAAAAGTGACTCTGTCTCTCTTCCTGCCTTGAGCACTCGCAGTTATGGAAATTTAGGAGTTGTGGCTGTTGCTGGAGGTATAAGTACCATAGTGTGGTGTTCCTGGTGTAGCTTTGAAGTGTCAGAACCAGCCAGCAGCCACCTACACCCCAGCTCCCAGTGCTTACCAATGCAGGGAAAGCCAAGTGATACTACCACCACCAGCAAAACTTCCAGAACTTCCCAAGCCTAGATTGTGCCCCTGGAGCCCGGACATCTCGGTGTGACCCACTCTGCAGGGAGGTGGATGCTGAGCAGCTTTCTGTAGGCTTCCAGTGTCCCACTTGCACTTTCCTGATGGAAAATCTCATGTGTTGCCCCACAGAATTGTACTGCAGCAATTGGCACCATTTTGCAGACACTCAGGTCTCTTAATATTTTCTTCTTGCCTTCTCTCTTCGGGAAGAGTGAACAACTGGGTAATAGCCAGGTGAATTTACCAGCTGTGTGACTTTGGAACATGAGGGAAGCCGGCTTCAGAAAATAAATTTCTGCCATATTTTACTTGAATAAAACAGAGTAATTTAAATTGACAGGGACCTAAAGCCACCAGATCAAACCTCCATCCTATCAGAAGACAGATAGATTCTACATTAGATCAGGTTGCTCAGGGTCTTGTATGGATTAGTTTTGATTATTTCCATGGATGGAGATACCACCATCTCTCTGGCCTCCCAGTTAACCTCTCTCATGATGAAGTAACTTTTCTTAATATTGATTGGAATTTCACTGATGCAGCTTGCATCTGCTGCCTCTCATTCTTCCACTAGGCACATGTGAGAGGAGTCTGGCTTCAGGTTCAATGAATTCAATATTGACAACAGGTGATTTAGTCCTTTCCATTCCCTGAAAAGAGGGCAAAACTGTAAAGCAAAAATGTTCCAGTCCCATCCCTCCCTTCTTTCCTTTTTGGGTTTGTTTTCATTGAATAGTGATTTTCTGTGTGACTTTGGGGCGGTGTTCCTCACAATTCTTTCCGGTTTTGGCTCCCACTGACATTGCAGTTTTTTCAGGTGACCTACACTTTACCTGGCTTCTTATATAGCCCCTGTTAACCACGGTATGAAACACTAAAGTGGCTTTATTACCACCTGCAGGGACACTGGGCACAAAGTGCGGACCTGCAACAGAGCCCCTGGGTTGGGTGAGAGGTGTGACACCCCCACGACACAGCCCAGCTCAAGGCTCATGGCCCTGGGTGTATGTTGAAGGCTCATGACCATTTTTTGGGTGGTTCCAATCTCTGCTGACTGTCTGAGCTTGTCCCTGCAGGGAGTGAGCAGCAGAGCTCTGCCAGTGAGAACTCCCTGGCATGATTTGCATTGCTCTGTTCCATGTGTTCAGTAAAACCAGAGCAAACCTGTCCATGGCCGCTCCTTACTTTGGTTTAGTTTCTCACCAGATTAAAGCAAACCGATAGGAGCCTGGGTTTAACACGGGAGCATCCCTCCCTCTGCTTGCTCCGGGGTTTGTATTAGTTTAATGAATTGGTTTAAATTAACATCTACTTGAATGGGTGCAACTCTTTCATGTAGATGAAGCCTGAGGCTACGAGATAAACAAGGGATGAGGTGAGAAGACCTTTAAATTATTCACAGCCCAACAGAAACCTGTATGAATGGATTGAGAGCTATTTTTGTCTTTATTCTCCTTTTAAAAGATACCGTAAAATGGCTGGAACAGCTCTTAGCAGAAAGCCAGGGCCAGGGAGTGGGTGGAGAAGAATGCCAGAAGGTTATGGGCGCAACTTTTGGAGCTTGTACCTGTGAGTGCCTCATCCCAAAGGCAGAGGAGCTGCCAGAGAGCTACACATGTGCAGCACATGAATGGGTAAAAAGAGGAAACACAGGGAAAGGCTGCAGGGCTAAATCCCAATCCCATTTAAAGTCAGTGGCAGAGCTCCACTGACTAAGATTGGCCCTCAGCCCTGATTTCATTTGTTCAGAGGGTTTGCTTGTGCAATTGTTAATCTGTGCTGATGAGCAATAATTGCTACAGGAAGGGAAAAGTGAAGAGGAGGCAGCACAAAAGCCGTGGAATCCATCCTGACCCTGCCCGGACTCGGCATTTCACGGCATGGTTTCACTCCGTGCATTGCTGGAGGCGAGCATCCTCCCTGTGCCAATGCCACATCAAAGGGCAGTGTGTGGTGCAAGCTTTCAGCATCCCGGGGTAGCAGACAGCAACAGCCTGAGCTGCCTGTGGAATGAGCTGGGATACGGGACTGCAGCCGGACAAAGGCTCACGTTCCTTCTGGAGATGTCTGGAGAAACATAAAATCCGATCAGTCCTACAGGGGGATTCAGGAAGCTCTTGCTGTAATGCCTGTGGCAGTGTGACAGTCACACACGGGTTTGGCGGGTCAGTGCTTCCCCGAGAAGGTGGCTGACATCATCCCAGTGGGTGTAAGAGGAGCCCAGCTGCCACTGCCAGGGCTCAGGGATGGTTCCCCTGGGTGAGACTGTCCTCTGTCAGCTCTAACTCCACCATCGAGCTGGGTTTCTGCACTGAGGGTCTTTCTCCATCTCTGGCCGTGGTGGGCCACTGGCACAAATTCCATGGCCTGGGAGGCAGCACAGGACAACAGCAGCTGTTTTCCACTTCCAAATCTCCATCCCATATGTGGAGGAGCTGGCAAGCTCCCATCTTTTATGAATGCCTCAGACTGCATAACTTCTAATCTTGGATATCTGGTGCATTTTCTTCTCCATATCTTCCCTTCCTCCCTCCAGCCCGCCAGCCTTAACATCTGGAGTTGAGTTGGGAAGATTACCAGCATGCAAAGGCTTGAGAGTGCTCTAAACCAGACAAGTGAGCAGGCTGTCCTGTACTGGTGCTTCCCCTTTTCTCAGAAAAAGATCCCATCCAGTGCTTGCTGCAAACAGTAGGTAGCTAATTTTGGTCTCTAATGGGACTCCTCACAGCCTTTATTTTCAAAATAGAAGGAAAATATCAGTATAGCTTTAATTTGCATTAATAATCTTAGCAGCTGAAAGACTGGGCAGAACTTCTGCAAATGTTATTTTAAAGTGTGTTTTCAGATTTTTGGTTCTTCAGATAAACACCCAAACCAAGTTTTTCTCATGTTCTCTCTCACTCTCATTTCAAGCATTGAAAACATAATAACTATATAACAAATAAAATAGAAAATATCATTAAAAACTGACTCTATTAAACCTACAACCTTCTGGTTTACTCAGAAGAGATCTGCCCACTAAAGCAATTTTATCTTTGCTTTTTGTATCACACAGTTTAACAATTAATACTAAACAGCTGTACCGAAGTGTGCCAGAGTTTAAAAATTGAAGTTTTTCCAACAGCCATGGAGAGCAGAGCAGGAGAAAGATGACAGTCATCCAGAAAACTGCAAGCTGGAGAAACAGTGAAGTGCTGGATGCAGCTCCTGGGCATCCTTGCAGAGGCTGCCAGCTTTTTAAAAAATGGGAAACATGCTTTCCTCATTGACTGTTTTTCACTTCCACCTCCTCCCACTTTTGTGCAATAGGAATTGTTTATCACTGAATGCACTGACCAAAAGTAAGCACTTTTCCTAGATAGATTGTTTTAAATCTTGTTGTCCCAACATGATTTGGGCCCTTCTTACTTTTAAGGTATATAACCTAGGAAGGTTGGCCCACTCAGTGAAACAGTCCTTTTATTATATACAACAGAACATTTTCAGAGCAATTTCAACAATTCCTAGTTATAAGGAAAAAACCCTAGAGCTCAGTTTGCCAAGGTGTGCTTGGCTTCTACTTGTTCTCCAATGTGTTATTTCCTTCTTTGTGCCCCCCTTTCTAACCTGAGTCAATCCACCAAAGGCTCATCTGTGTCTCTGTGCAAACATTCCAGTGGACAGTGTTGCCTTCATTCAGATGAGAGCTCATTTTCCTCTGCACTAGTTGGAAAATGCAAATCAAAACGGAAGGACCTTGAGCTCCTGTGGTCTCTTGCTTTGACTGAAGTCTGAGTGGTTTTGCAGCTTTTATTCCTTTATACACTTTATTTTTCCTTGTCTCGTTACAGCTGAGGGGCAAAAGGCAACGCAATGCCCAGCTGTGTGCAGAGCAGCTGGTGTGAGAGAGATAAAGGTTACAATCCATCTCCAGATGGATCCACCTCTGGATGGACAAGGAACCTCCCTCACACAGTAATCACACAATGCATTAGTATGCTAATGGCTCTCTGTCATTTAGTAGCAGCATTATAAAATAATTTTTCTTTACTCTTCCATTCATCCAAGAGTACTTTTGTGCCCTCAGCCATTCCTATCCTTCTTCTAACCTTCCTGTTCTCTCTGCCTCAACAAACAGAAAAGACCAAGTCTTACACTGTGTTTTTTAGTGTTTCAGATTCAGAGTTAAACTCGTAACAGAGTTTATAGTTTAAGACTTTGCCCCCTGGTACGTCCTAGGAGGTGAAAATGTTCCTCTCCATGGTCACATCCGTGTTGCTAAATACAACAGAGCAGATGTTGTTTTCAGCCCCAAAGAAAAGTGGCACAGCCAGTTATGTACAGAAGGTCTATGGTGTTGTGGTTTCCTCTGGGCCCATGTGTGGCCTTTAGGCCTAGGACACAGAGTGTCCAAAAATCACTGCCTGGGCTGTCTGTGTCCCATCCAGATGGCTTTTCACAGTATGGAACTGCAGGTGTGTATGTGTGGTGAGCCCTGGTGTGCAGCATGAGGAGGGGCCAGACATCTCCGAGGATGTAAAGCCTGCTCAGACAGTGCTGGAGGAGCATGGAGGGAGCCAGAGCTGGCTCTGGACTATCCATACGGCCTTTTAGGAATGCCTGCATTCCCCTAGCCATGCCAGGCATTCTCTGGGAACATACTGATGGGCACAGGCCACAGCTTTATGGTAAAAGGCACTGCCAGTTTATCAGGGTGCACAGTTAATAGTCCAGAGCTTAAGTTTGATTTGGTTCTGGAATTAAACACACCTGATCTATCTTCAGTAGAGAAGATTGTTATTTTCTATGTTGTGATTTTGGGTTGTTTTCATCACATAGAGTATTTTTGTTAGTGGCACAGACTGACCCAGAGCACACAGGGAAACTGCTTGTCACAGGTATTGTGACATTTCTGTGGTCAGATTGTGATGAAAGAGAGGTTTGATGGAGGGATTTTTTCAGGCTTGCTAAACATCTCCAGCTGTTCAAAAAAACTGCTGAAGTTGTAGGGAATGGCAGTTCTGAGGTCTGGGCCTGAAGAAGCATTTGCTGTGCAAGGGAAGAAAAAGGGAGGGGATGGGAAAAGGGAGATAAGGTTTGTCATTCAAACGAAACACAGAATAGCCTCACCTTAAATCTTTAAATCTGCATCAATTATTATGCCTTGTTCACTTGCAAATTTCACTCTAAGATAAAGAATCATGGCTGGTTTGTTTGCCATTCCTATAGCCAGAGACAGGCTTCACTTACTCCCCTTTTATTTTCAATGACTAAGACTGAAAGAGCTAAATTACATTTCCTCCCCCCTATGGAAACCTGATGAACCAGTGTGAACCTGCACCTGAGAAGCCCCGGGAACGCCGAGGATTTGGCCACACAGCTCGGACAGTTGGATGCTTAATTGCGTTCTGGGCACAAAGCCTGCTTGAATGTGCGTCTTTTATGAAGTGCGTGGGAGGCCAGCACAAAAAATTAGACCCCATAAAGGTGCCAGAAGGAGGAGAGCAGTGCAAAGGCCTTGCAGTGCCTGTCTCTGCTGTGCTGGGGAGCACCAAGCTGCCCATCGCAGAAGCCTTCTGAAAATTGTACCCTGAGCGTCAGCCTGCAGCTCATAAGAATGACACAGAGATTTGCTGCAGGTGCTGGTAGAGACCCGGATGAACAGTTATTTGTGGAGCTGATAAATAAGGTTGGTGCCAGGAGCAAACGCAGAGCCAGACCTTAGGGAAGGAATACCTGAATGGATGTGAAGGAACAAGCAGAGCACAGGCAGAGCAGTACGAGTAGCTGAAGTGTGCTGGGAGCACAAACACCCTGCAATGGAGATGGTACTTCAGTAAAAGGGTTCAGCCAGAGATGGAGCTGAAAACTGAATTTTGGCCAAGACAGGGGAGTGGTGAAGAACAAGGACTCACTGGCATAATTGGATGAGTTCAGAAAGTGCAAATTTTGTCAGATAAAACAGCCACAATTTTTCAGTTTGCTAGAAGATTAAAGTAGCAGTGTATCATTCACTCCAGGTCTGTGTTTGCACTTTCCCAGGCTTTGCAAAGTACATGGTACAGAGCCTTTTCCTGGATGAGAGCCTCCTTACGCTATGTATCCTTGCGTGAATTGCTGTGGATGCTTGTTGTAGGTGCAAGATCTCTGCCTCCCAGACAAAGTAGCCCCTTACATTCCCACTCCTACCACCTTGGCCACTTGGTGAAGATACATTGCAGTGCTGACACACAGATGCCCCTGCTTGCCTCAGTCACGGACAAGCATAGTGTGGTATAAACAGGCACGTTAATATTTTGAGTTTCAAGACCTTTTCAATCACCTCTTCATTATATTTCGTAGTCGCAACGCAGCTGAAGCACAAAAAGCCAGTATAGTTAGTGTCCAATATATCTTACGGTGCTCACTCAGGATTTGTAACTCGGGGCTGTCCTTGGACTCTAAATCAGGACATGAGTGAAGTGCATTGAATGATCCCATTAATATAAATAGCACTAAAGTTAAAAGCAGGGCTCCGTGAAAGGACTTTTGATACACTGGCTGCCGTCGCCCTCGAGTCAGCAGGTGGCATTATAGAACAATCAGGAATCCCCAAACCTTGGCCGCTTCCCGCCCGCAGCCCCAGACCTGAGCCCACGGGGGAATGAGCATGAAACCCGCCTGTTCAGCACAGCTGAAGCCGCACAATGAACACTTGCCAATTAGGGCCGGGGCTATTGTCTGCGAAAGGTCAAGTGCTGGCCTTGCTGAAATCTTTCAACACCGGCTCCAGCGCGATTGGGACTTAATATATCTTATACAGCTGAAAACTTGCTCGGCCCTATGCAGGGCAGAGCCAGCCTTTCCTCTGCCCTTCCCCCGTATTCCCCAGGCCGGCAATACGTGCTGGGAAACCTCAGCGAGGGAGGAACCTGGTTTTTTAATCTGCTACCACCTCCCTCCCTGTAGGTATTGTGGAAGAATTGAGTTGTTGGCAGGGCGGTAGAAAAGGAGGTGGTTTGGCAACATGGGCCAGGGGAGGGTGTTTGGGACTGGGTTTGTTTTACCATCTCCCAAGAGATTTTCTTTATAACTCTGGTGGTACATGTTTTTACAGCTTACTACTTTTAGTATCTGTCACTTGAAAAGAATAGATGGTCTAGATACATGGGGAAAAAAAACATGTGCAAGCAGCAACACGTAACCAACAAAAAGAAAACTTTCCCATGAAATACCCAAATGATACAGATGTTGCAGGGTGCTTAAGGAACCGCAGGTTAGGGAAAGACTCAGAGCTTCTGGCTATCTTCTGCATCCAGAGGCTGCAGATGAGAGCCTTCAAGCTCCCCTGGGTCTGATGCCAGATGATCCATTAGCCTCATGGCCATGCCGAGACATGGTACCTTCCAGCAGCTGTAGCTGGCAAGGAGCTCTTCCCAGACTCCAAACCAGAAACTGGAGCTCCATGTGTGCCTATAGCCCCAGTGCTGTAATTAACTGCTGCATGGACGAGTATTGCCTGGGGGCTTCCTGGTGTCACAGGGGTTTCAAGGTGCACAGAGGCAGAGGTGAAACCCCTCCCTCAATTCCCAGTGGATGATGAACTCCCGGGTGTTACTCCTTTTGCCCCTCCATTTGGGGACAGCCCTTATTAAAGCAGATGGTGTCTTTGATTCCAGGCCACAGTGATTAGTGACTGTGGTGTCCCTGCGGGCTCTGGGCTACGGTGTCCCCTTGGGGGTGCAAGTTCAACTTCTAAACCCCTGCACAAGAGCTGACCTCTCTTTCCACCAGTGGCACAATTAGGATGAACTCAGGGTGGTCCTGGGGAGGACCTCAACCTCCCTGTAATTGCTGGTGACAACAACCACAGGCCGGCACTGGACATGGCCCACATTCTTGTGTTGTCACCACTGTGCTTGTGACTTGGTGAGCACGTTTTCCAGTGGGCTTTGGCCTGGAGCCAGGCTACAGCCCAAGTTGCTGGTTAAACCCATGGTTTTAATGTGCTAATCCCCGAGTTTGAACTACATGTACTGGGTGTCTGCGTGTGTGTGTATGTGTGTGGTCTTGAAAACTCACCAGTCTACTTGCAAATTAAAAAAACCGAAAACACTATAATATTTGCCCATTTGTTGCCATGGTGATGAAGGAGTGTGGGACAAAAGAAAGATATTCCGGTTGCCCCCGGGCCTGTGAACAAGCAGCATCAGAGAGAGTGGGTGAGAATGTGCTGTTAATTGTAACCAGAAATGCAGCAGGTCAGCCACCATCACTGCAAAGTGTTCTTCAGACCTCCTTTCATGTCCCAAAATGACATCCTATAAAAGCTGGTGAAAGCACCGACAGCGGGACTCCCATTGTACCAGGGGAGACTTGGCCCATAAATTAAGCAAACTGAAAATCCAGCCTTGCTCCCTCCTCCAGGTATTCGTTTTCCTCTCTTTATCGATAACCCGGCAGGAGCAGATCTCGAACCAAATGTTATCTCGGCGCTGCCAGGACTTGCCGGCAGCTGGAGGGGGAAGGCAGCGGGGCTGACTGCCGGAGATAACAGGTGGAATGCAACAGGCGCTGCTTGTGTCTGCCAGGACTTGTACTTCGGGCTCTCAGATGCTGCCGGGCCCTTTCTGTCCCGGCCTGCAGCCCTCGCCAGACAGAGCACCTTCCTGCCAGCCTGGACAAACGCACGCAATAGAAATCCGAGGCATTTCACAACTTCCAGGTTCCGGCAGCACTGAGAAAAACGCACAACCCCCCTCTAAAACCCCTTCCCCCATGCATTTGTTGTGCTAAGGAGGCACATTGCTGCTTCTCGGGTACAGAACATGGGCTCAGAAATTAGCTGCAATGGTTGGTTCTCATTCTGTACGTGCACAACATTTGGCATGAAAAGTGTCTGCATCTTCTGTAAATGCCTCTTCAATTATGTGGAAGTGTTGGGTTTAATTTAAACCATGGCTGCTCCCACCGAGTTTAAAAATAAAATAACATAAAAACAGAACCACCCAAATCAGTCACAATATCTTGGTCATGTTTATGTTTATATATAGAGAGAGAGAGAGTTAAATTTGCTCCTATATAGATGGAAACCTGAAGCCCACTCTCAGAGCTACCCAGTTAGTAAAGTTTCAAGAGGCTATTGGATCCATGTGTAGCTGGCTCTTCTGAAAAATTATTTTCCCTGTTTCGACCTACATTCATCTATTTGCAAGAACCCAGAAGGTGATGCAACTTTCAGACCAATTCCACAACCATGAAAAAGCAGTACCCTTGGTTCGTGGCCGTAAGGATGTCCAGGCCAGTAATTTTAGAGGCAGTATTACATAGCTCTTGTTAGGTAAAATGGATTTTTCAAGAAGCGAAAGAGCAATGCATTAAAAATGTGCCCAAATTAAATGTGGTCTTATTGATGTAGTTTTAAATACAAAGCTGGTCAATATAAAGATCAGAGGATCTGGCTTACAGATATCAGAGATGGAAAAATACCTATCAGACAAAGCTCTACAAGGGCAGAATCTGGTCCCTCCTAAAAGAGGACTGGCTCTCATCTTTCATTGTTCTTTCTTCCATTAAATTGATCTTTGATCTCAGTTCCTGTTAGAAATATCTGTAAACAGTCCTAGGCCATTAACCAGATGTTTAAGATAGAGAGAAGATCCCTGCCACTAACAGACCATCTGATAAAGAAGACAAATACAAGAGTAATGTGTAATAATAATAATAATAATAATAATAATAATAATAATAATAATAATAATAATAATAATCTTCAGGAAAGAAGACACTATTTTCATTTCCTGAAGGATCCATCTCTCACATTGGAAGCAAAACAAGCTGCTGAAAATGTGGTTCACAACAGCCCTTTCAGAATCATCAGGCTCAAGCATCCAAAGCCAAGCTAACATTTTAGTTTAACAAATATGGGAGTTCAGTTCAACTATATTAATAATTTGGTACTCAATACACTACCAAGTTCTTGACAGAAAACACATTTGAAGAACAGATATTACAGAAACTGACCTTGTAAAAGGGTGTGACAATGATTTTAGTTTAGCCTTGGTCTATACAGGTTTCAAATCCCTGAAGCTCCCAGCCCCATACAGGTGACATGCTGGGAGCTCCTGGCCCAAGGCTACTGCTGTGGAAAGACTCTGTCCTCAGGGAGAGCTGCCTGGAAAGCCTTCCCAGAAAAGATCCAGCTTAGCCCAGGCTGATGGTGTTCAGAGAAAGCTGCAAAGTGCATTTTTACATTCATAAATTCTTCCCCTGATCTAGCCCGTACATAAACCCACACTGGCAGTGCTCTTCACGGAAGGAAGGAAGGAACGAAGGAAGGAAGGAACGAAGGAAGGAAGGAACGAAGGAAGGAAGGAACGAAGGAAGGAAGGAACGAAGGAAGGAAGGAACGAAGGAAGGAAGGAACGAAGGAAGGAAGGAACGAAGGAAGGAAGGAACGAAGGAAGGAAGGAAGCCAACAGGTTTATAGCCCAGGAATTTTGTACAGTGTGGTCAGCAATACATAAAGGAAAGGTGCGTGGAACCATCAGGTCAGAGATTTAAATTCTATGTATTATACAGCAATGATTTATAAGCTACGGCTAAGGCATTATTTAGTCCCATTCACAGTCCTGAGTATTTAACAGTTAAAGCCTATCACTGCAAAAATGAGGCAGAGAAGGAGATCTGCTTTAAATGTACTCCTAATTACTGCTAGAGAGCTTTTATGAATAACAGACCATAGCACTTCCTATTGTTTTACATTTTGTCCTGTTTTAGCGCCTCAAGGGTGATGTCATAAGAGGGGGAAACTTGTCACGGACACACATTAAACCCTGGACACAAGGAGAAGACCTTTGATAACAGATATTCAGATACATAGATGGGTAATTCAATAAGGGGAGAAAATGCTGAATTAAAGACATTTTTAGAGTTACTTATATGCATGTCTCAGAAATTCTACCTCTGTTCAGAGAGGCACATGCTGAACTGCAATCAAATCACTATGTCCCGCTCTGCAATTTCAATCATTTATCCCATTTATAGGGGTCTTTTTGTCTTGAATTAGGCAAAATGTGAGCCCAACAGGAAATTAAGCAACTAAGCAAAATCAGGAAATTCACTCAAGTGGCTTAGTCAGTGGAATGCCACTGCTATCTTCAAACTAAAACTCCAAAGAGGCTGACCTGCAGTTGGATTTATTTTCAAAGTGGCTAATGTGCTTTTAATTTGTACAAGGTTGGTAACCAGCAAAAAAAAATACATTGCTGTCATGAAGCTTGCCTTTAATTTTTTTCACAGAAGGCCTCAGCATACAGACATACATAACGTGTTTAAAAATGTAAAAAAAATTAGAACAGCTATTTTAATGACAAAGTTTGAGATGCTTGTCTTAAGTAAGTACCCGCTGTCTTTAGAACATTAAAAAAGAACTGAAACAGAAAAAATACACTCAAAGATTGCACTTCTTCCTCAAAATACATTTTTGATGATAGCTTTTGGGGTAGGGAGAGAGGAATTCTTTTAGCTCTTTACAGTGGCCTCCCTGCATTTGGGATCTACAGATGTATGCAGAGTATTTTAAGGGATTTTTCTGGGAGGACAAGCTACATTTTTTGCTTCACAGAAAACACTCCACTGCCCTGAACCCCCAAAGCAATTTCTTGCATGCAGATTACCATTATTATTTATCTACCCAAAAGTACCTAGGAACTCTTGTGGTAGTCCAGGTCCCTGTTGGGCTAGGCAATGCACCAACACAGAATAAGTGTATAATCCTTGCCAAGAGGTGTCTTTTTGTAATTTAAAAATAAGACAGAGGTTCCATGGCTGATCTTTATTATGATTCTGGTGGTCCTCATTGCGTTAGTCTATTGCAATTTGAAATCAGACAGCTTCTTGTGATTCTAAATAAGTATTGCTGCTTACACAGCGACGCACTGCACTCGCCTTGGATTTCAACTAAGCCATGAGGTGCTTCATGAGCCTCAAGAGGAAACCATGGACCCTCACCCTGTGGATAACAGGTTTGGAGCTGGAGTGTTTCACTGCTGCTTTCTGAGCCCAGTACCTGTATCACAGTCTTCCTGCTCGGTTCCTTCTTTCTGGGAGTCAGGCTTTGTGGGCAGCCTTTGCTGGACTTGTAACAACCCCAGTTTGGTATTCAAACAACAGCTATAATTAAATCTTCTGCCTTTAACCAACAGTATTGGAGATGAGGGGGAAAAAAGCATAGATTTAGTTAGATACAAGGAAGAAATGTTTTATGATGAGGCTGCTGAAGCACTGGCAAAGGTTACCCAAGGGAGGATGCCTCATCCCTGGACAAAGTGAAGGCCAGGTGGGCTGGGGCTCTGAGCAACCTCATCAAGCTGAAGACATCCCTGATCATGGCAGGGGGGTTGAACTAGACGGCCTTTAGAGGTCCCTTCCAACCTAAGCCACTGTGTGCTTCTGTGATAACACAGAGCCACTGTTGTGTGTCATCTGTGCCTGTCTGTGCACATCTGTACACGATGTAACAGATTTAAAACCAGTTGGGTGACTTCAACTGAATTTGGTAGAGGTTTAGAGACCTTTTGGAGATTGCACAAAATTCATGGAAGTACCCAACTGAATGGAAAACACCCCACAAGTCTTTCTGCTGAAGGCAAGGCCTCTTAATCAGCTCCTGTGGTCTCAAACAACACAGAACACAGGAAAAAAAGAAAAAAAACAAAACCCCAAGCTTGTGAGGTTTTATCCTACCCCAAGTGCAGAAAAAGTTTCAGCCAGGACTTGCATCATAGTCAGTCAGCCTTGAAACACATTCAAAAGACAGCAAGTTTCATTAAAACAGATTTTAAATTGTATTAGCTCCAATATTATCTCCTCCCTTGTTCAGAAACATCCGAGATGTCTCATAGTTCAAAATGCAGAAAAGTTTATGTGGGTGCTTGGAAGTGATGAGGAAACCCCTCTTTCTACAGGACTGATGGATGTCTCTCACTCCCTTGCACAGGGTTGATTGGGGGTCAAGAAGACATTTCCCTCCCAGTCAGGGAAGCAGGGACATGAAGATTCATTTGTCTTTTTTCATCCCCTTCCTCTACAGCCAGCGGCCTGGCTGACCTCCTGAATCATTCAGGTCATCATAAAAAAGCCTCAGGCCATGGTGATCACTCTTGTTTTCTGCTTGTGAAACACAGGTTACTCTCCTGAGAATGAAAATGCTTTAGTCTAATTGAAACCTTTGGGCTTAATATACCAGTACCTTTGTTAAATGTAAAGGCCTGAGGTAAGCAGAGGTCACACTGGTGCAGTTCAGAGTGTCTGGGGGGCTCAAGAGGCAGAACAGCCTTTGCTTTATGGAAGGCAGACAGAGGCAGAACAGGCTGTGAAGGGCTTTGAATGAAAAGTGGGGGTGTGTGGTTGATACAAGAAAAATAGAGCACAAAAATAGAGCCACCAGAGTTAGGAGGAGGAGAAGGAGGAGGCTCATGTGGCTAAAGGATGTGGCTAGACAGCCACTGCAGCAGCAGTGAGTGGGTCTGGATGGGATGAGATTGGGTTAGTTGAGGGGAAAACTGAGAGAAAATGAAAAGTTCTGTTTGAGTCACAGTGGGCTCGATCTGCCACTTATGTGATCCTGTCTGGGACAGGATTTCTGACAGGCTGTGATTTCAGTCAGAGCAGAGCAGGCAGGTCTGGGAGCATGAGTAGGAACGTGGTGTTTGAACTGCTCTCTGCAGGGGAAATTATCCAGAAATATAAGATGTAAGAGAAAACCCTTCAATACTTGAATATCCCCAGTGATTAGTACGCACAAATCTATGTGAAGAATTCATGGTTAAAATCTTGGGTACATATCACTCTGCTTGGCTGAAACACAAGGCAAATTCATCCCTAAATCCCTGTTTTGATTTGAGGATTAAAATAGTTCCTGCTTTATCTAACCACAGTCAATTTAGGAATGAGATGAAGTGACACAGAGATATTATTGGCTTGCAACCACTTTGTTCTCCAGTGAAGTTTCATGTTTGAAAGATCTTTGTTTCCTAAGAGATGGTGAAAGATATTAAGGCCTGATACTGTGACACTGCCCACTGCACATCTTCCACCACTTCACAGCTGAGTTTGAGGCAGAATAAAAGAAAATAATACCTATGCAGGTATAAACAATTCTAACACTAACAAAGTATTTATCCAGTGTGTTTCCACGGGAAAATTAATTTGCTAATTGCTCTCTCAGATTCGTGGGTAAGTAAAAGCAGAAAAGTACTAGAATAGTGCTAACTACCATCTCCTTAAAACAAATACCAAAATGAAACAAAACAAACAAAAAAACTCACAACAGCAACAACAAAACAACAACAAAACCCCCAAAATGAAGCAAAACCAACCAAAATCAAACCAAACCAAAAAACCCCTAACCTCAACACATAAAAAAGGAGAAGCAGATGAAATGGCTCATACAGAAATTCTATATTAAGGATGGTGAACCATAACAACTGTGATATATTGTGCAGAGTGTGCTTTAAGTAACAGGGCTTATTAATCAAATTCATTTGTTAATGATATGCCTTCCCTATTCCTTGTGTTGGAAATCACTAGAGGAGTTTGCAGGAGCTCTGCAAGCCCTGTCCTGGCAGAAAACCTGCAAACCTGAGAACTCCAGCAGCAGGATGCACGTACCTGATGCAGCTGTGCTGCCTCTGGCTTTTTCAAGGAGACACAAATTGGGGAAAAGTTCTGGGCTGAGAAAAAGCACAGTCAGGAGACGAATAAGCCGTTTGGAAAAGCAGACAAGTGTTGGAAAGGGCTAGGAAGGAAGCACTGTGTATGTACTGCAAAATGAACAAGGCACTTGGAAATGTATGTAGGAAGGACTAGAAACTTGAGTAGGCAGAAGATGCTTTGGCTGAACTCTTGGTGGTTTAGAGTTCTCAGGAGTGGGGCTGTTCCTCAGAGACTGCAGCGAAAAGCTGAACAATGCTGTCCTGGCTCAGCACATGGAGCTTGATGGGCCCTTTCTGAAATCCAGTGGCTAATTCATACCCTGAAAAAGGAAGTATATCCTGGCCAGTTGGCTCAACATAAGAAGAAACAGGCAACTGTGTAGCTGGAATAACAGGTAATGGAGGTGAAAGGCTGGGTGTAGGAAAAGTCAGCTGTGTGCAGGGGGCTTCACTCTTCCATGAAATCCAATAAAAACTGATCTGGTCATGATTAACTCAACATTTTCGAAATAATTTTTCAGAGTTCACAAGGAACATAATGTCTAGCCAGCTCATAGTGGTATGTGAGAGACCCCTGACTCTCATATCCCAGGATGTCAGCCCTCTAGTTGTTTCACATTTTGATGCTGAACACTGCTCTGCTTCTCAGTTCCAGATTATTTATTAAGCATTCTTATTGCTTTATCTCATTTATAGCAAGCTTGAGTATGTAACTAAGGAAAAGTACATTATACAATAACTTCATCTATCTGAGCAGTCTGAGCAAAGTTTACATTAAACCCACCACCTGATACATATAATTAGTGGCAGAACTTCCTCTTGTGCCCAGAATCTGTGAAACTGCTCAACAGAGAGAATGGAGAAGTGTGAAAAGCAGCTTTGATGAGGCTCAGTCATGCTCAAACATCCCTTCAAAACAGGAAGAACATCACAGTGAAATCAACACCCTAGCAGTGTCTCCTGTACCTTCTCTCTGTCAGACTCAAGAGTCACTCCAGTGTCTTTCTTCACCCCCTGCGTGGGGACTCCCTGGGCTGGGAGATGGAATCCACAATGCCCCCTGGCTCCTCAGGGGAGTGCGAAGTGACCCTGAGGGAAACAGGATCAGTGAAGGATTTTATTTGATCTGGACTCTTTCTGACAGGCCTTCATAAACTTGTCTTTTAAAACAGAGGCCCCTTTGCCACTATATATATTTTATGGGGAAGCAGATGAATGGCCAACAGTGATTGCTACAAGAAGAGAAATACCATGACTTGGGGTAAATTTACCTATTCTATCCCAGCTGAGACCTGCTGTCCCAACCTGCTTGTCTTGCTTCTGTAATTCATTGTTAGAAGAACACTGTGTGCAGTAAATACTCTAAGTTTTGGCTTCCTAATTTTGACCTAATCAGTGTCCACAGCAAAAAACTTTGCCATCAGTTTGAGATAGTGTTGGAAATGCTCATCTGACCTTTATGAGCAGTTGTGCACATTAGAGTGTCTGAACTATTTTTGCACTTCATGACCTTACATCAAATGGCTGCTGGGCTCCTTATCTGCAAACAATATGAAAATAATAGCAAAAAAAGAACTGAATTGCACAGTCTCCCCTGCTTCCCTTCCTGAACTTAAGTGGTAATTTGCCTAGACAGGCAGCAGCTTAGCTGTAACACACACCCATAGCACTCAGGTCTGTCTGTTGTTTTTGCCCGAGAGGCAAGGCCAGAGTGTCACTCATGCCTATCTGCCATGTTCTAAGGAGGGGAAAACATTCACTTTCTTGAATACCTGGATCCATGACCTACATGTGGAGACAGGAGGTTAGAGGAGCTGCTATTCCTTTATGGAACATAGGGGTCAAGATGGACCAAACTCATCCTGTAATGAAAGCTTCCATATTCTTAATGCAGCAGTTTAGGTGCATAAAATAATGCTCAGAAGGACATCGTGGAGAAGCCATGCCATCCTTTGGTTCCCTAGGTGAAAACTATCTCCTGAGGTTCATTCTGATTGCACCTATTTCAGCCTCTGCCTTATTGTAAAGACAGCTTTGTGACTCTCTTTAGTTTGTTTTCTTTCCTCTCTCTCTTTTTTTCTTCTTTTTAATTTAGAAACCTGCCTACATTCGTGTCTCACTGTTTTGTTGGAAACAGATGGCCCTTCCTGAAGACACACAGTTGAGTGAACAGACACGGACCACTTTACCATGTGGTAGCATGTTTGTAATTAGATATTTAAAGTGCTAGACAATTACTATCGAACCTTGTCATGAGGGAAATTTAGGTCTGTGTTTACCAAGATCTGAATTATAAACTGGATCCCTGCCAGGGCTTTACTCTTGGGTATAAAATGAAAGAAGGCTCTGGTTGAATACTGAGTGACATTGATTAGAGCCACCACCTGCCCTGTCTCAGACATGATCACTCACTCCTGTCTCCCACCCCGTCCTGTAGTTTTTGTTGACCATTGCATGTCGTTTGCCCATCTGGTAAGTTTTGGAATCATAGGAGTTGAAGGCTCATCTTCCCACCTGGGTTTGGACTACAGAGAGGTAAAAGCAGTTCTACCCCAAAAGAAGCCAGTATAGAGCCATTGTTACATTGGGAAAAAAGTGGATAGAGTGGAAGAGGAGAATGGAAAGTGATAAATCAGGGGAGAAATTACAGGGAAGCATTACAGAAAAAGAGGAAGAAGCTCAGAGAGTTATCTAATGCATAAGATAGTTTAATTCCTGCAAAGTTTTGCCCTAGATGGAAATACCCAGCCTGTGGAAGCTGAGAGCAGCAGCAGTGGCTGCTGGGGAAGCGCAGCTGTGCCCCTTTCACGTGCCTCCCCCAACGCTGCAGCCATGGCTGTGACTGAACAGTTGCAATCAAGAAACTTCAGCTTCAGATCCACAAAGTTTCCTCTGGTTTTACCCTGCTTGAAACAGAAATAATACAGGAGTCTGGAGGAAAGTATCATGGAAACATAAATGTTTGAAAACTATGGAAATTATTGAAGTCATAGGTAAAGGAAAACTACTTTTACATCAAAATCTTGCACCTGAGCTACCCTACTCCAGTAGAGTACTTATAATGGTTGTGAAAGACAAATTATATCATGACTTCTTATTAAAAAAAATGGTTAATTCTAAATTTGGATAAGGATTTAGCAATGAAGTGCTTCAGGGATAACTTGTTTTCAATGGGGAATTCTGCGAACAAAAACTGATTACAGGATGGAGCCAAATCCCTGCCAAGGATACGGACAGGATCATGGAAGCAGATGAACTACAATTTCCCATGGAACAGAATCCGCAATAAGGCCAGGAGCAAAATGAGCACAATCACAAAGCATTTCAGGAGGCAGGGCTGAGTGATGGGAGAAAGCTGTGTACTTTCTTCTGTGTACCTGTAATCGCTTGCAAGATCTTTCTGAAGAGAGGTATGTGTTGATCTTACAGAGAACTAGAACACTGATTTAAATATTCATTGTATAATCAGGGGAAGGAATCTTGGAAAACTATGTGAAAAAAGTACCGTGGGGTTGTACAGAGTGCAGAAGATGGGAGGACAGTGATGAAGACCAGCAGCAAAATCTGATAATGTTGTTCAAAATAAAATTCGGTTTTATTTATTGGTCTCTTAAGGTTAAAATTTGAAAGTAAGCTAGCCAAAGTAAGCATTTCCCAGGAACACAATTTTGGTTTGGACCCTGCATTGTAATGTTAACTTGGGTATCTATTGCAGCATTGTCCTGTAATTATTCAGCAAAATCTCACAGGGCAATAAGGTAAATTCAGCTGAAAAACTCGTGGGTCGAAGGAAAGGTGAGTGAAATCCAACCCCACGTGTGAACACAGAAGAACAGGTTGCAGAAGGCTGAAACAACAGATGGTTGTCGCAGGGACAAGGAGAGCTTGCTAACAGTTACCATGAATAAGAGCTACCTGCACCGCAGTAATGTTAGGCCTGTGGGCAGCAGTAAATCAGGGTTTGGTTTCTCATGACGTTAAGGATTATGCACCCACATAAAGCAGCCTCTGCCCTGACAAGTGCACGGTGTAATTGTTGTCCAAACACATCCCACTTCCTCACTCCGGCTGACTCACGGCCGCCTCTGAGAAACTCCCATAGGAACGGTTCTTGTGGAGAGCAGCAGATGTGGGGTGGCTTTGTGCCCTCCGTTTTTTGGGGGCGATGAGGAATTCCCGGCGGGTCTGGCTGGCGGCAGGGAGCGGGCAAGCAGAGGGCAGTGTAAGCACACGGACACAGCGCCGGGAAGCGCCCGCTCCAGGGAAAGGAGCGGGAGCAGCGGCAGCGCCTCGGCCCGGGGGGGCTCCGGGGGCAGCCTCGGGTGTCACCCCTGGGCCCGCCGCACCTCGGCCTGGTGGTGAAAGGCAAACACATTATCATTACTTCATTCCTCAAAAAAAAAAGAAAAAAAAATTCTAAGTTTGGATAGGATTTAGCAATGAAACCCTTCAGGGATAACTTGTTTTCAATGGGGAATTCTGCGAACAAAAACTGATTACAAGGATGGAGCCAAATCCCTGCCAAGACTACGGACAGGGATCGTGGAAGCTGATGAACTGCAATTTCCCATGGAACAGAATCCACAGTGAGGCCGGGGGCAAAATGAGCACAGGC
>VYZT01048262.1:79569-95037 GCA_013400735.1 Pomatostomus ruficeps
GTGGCCGGCGGTGTTTTGTTCGGTTGCCATTGAGCAGCCCGGTCCATACGCGCGGGGGAGGCGGCGCGGCCGCGCAGGTACCGGCGGCTCCAGTTGGGGGTGCGGGGTGGGGGGCAACGAGCGCGGCCGGCAGGTAACAACAGTCGGGCGCGTAACAGGTAACAGCCGTGTAGGCAGCAGCCGGACAGGTAATAACAGCCCTGCAGGCAGCAGGCGGACAGGCAACAACCCCGCTGCCGGCCAGCAGACAGTGCGGGGTAGGGGGCAGGAGGCCCGGCCATCCTCGGACCCCTTCGCGGAGCCCAGGAGGCCGGGGGCACCGCGCAGCTCCGGGCGGGCGGGGCAGCGAGCGCGGCCCGGGGGACCCTGCGGGGCGGAGGTGTCACCCCGAGGCTGCGCTTCCCCGCAGCGGCACCTCCTGGTGCCGCAGGGCTGCAGGCTGCTCATCCCTCCAGTTACCTCGGCAGATAGGTAAAGCGCTGTGGATGTTGTGCATTTTGTTGCTATTGTCGGTGCTCGGCCCGGGCCGCGCTCCCCCCCGCACCGCCGGGGCTGCTGCCGTGCGGCCGAAGAGAGCTGGAGGCGGCGGCCCTGCCGGGAGGCAGAAAACGCGTAACCCCCTAAAATTAAGTTATTATCGTTAATAGGCGCTGCTGGGGCGGGATCCGGGCCGGCAGCGCGGCGCTGCCGTGTCTCCCAAGGCCCTGGCCTGGCCCGGCCGTGCGGGGAAGGGAAGGTGCTCGGCCCCGGTGGAGCTCGGACATTCCTTTGTGCCGCTGCCCTGCAAACACATGTCTGCAGGCACGTACCCCGGCGATTTTGAGGCGATTCCCCCTTGTCTGGCTCAAGGATAGAGTTACCTCTGAGAAGGTGCATGTTTTTCCACAACAGCTGCCTTCCATAATGATTCCTGCGTGGAAACGGTGGTTATTTTCTTCCTTCCCGTCCCCTCAGCAATAAGAAAGTTGATTTCTAGTTTATGGCCCTGAAGTGTAAGGACCAGTTGGGCTCATGGGCGAGTGAATGGGCTCATTGTGTTATCCCAGCTTTTCTAATGGCAGTAACATGGCTTTGTTCTGGTTATTTGGCTTAGTAAATGTCTTCTGGCCTGCTGGAAGGCTGGATAGAAATGTGCGGTTGAAATTCTGGGGGCTATTTCAGGAGACCGCCTTAGGTCCTATGAGATAGATCAGCCACCCGCTGCAGAGGCTTCTCAGGGTTGGTGTTCAGGGATCTGAACTCCTGGGGTTGGGATGGAGAAGTTCAGGCGTTTCCCTCTTTAGGGAATGACATCCCTGTCCCAGCGTTCAGAAGCTTTGGAGCAGCACCTCAGCTTTGGGGTTGCAGGGTTGAGAGGGGCTGGGTGATTCTGACCCATTAAGTCCCTGGCTTTCACCATGGGTGCCAAGTCCTAGGCCTGGGGATGAGTTGAGCCAGCTGGTTTAATCCATTTTCTGGTTCGCTGTGCCTACATTAAAATTAGCTCCTGAGAACAGTTATTAGAGCCTTTATTGTTGCATTGCCTCCCGTTCATTTGCCTGACTGATGGCAAATATTTTTGTCAGAAAGATTTGCCATTTTTGGCAAGAACTAGTAAGTTTGTATCTCCTGCGGCAAGCTGAAATGTTTCTGGGTGTGTTTTAAGTGGGAATGGTCTGCTTGCTTCGAGTCGGGCATATGAAATCTGGAGCACAATGTTTGCTGAATAGCAAAAACTTTCCTGATGAAGCATGTTACTTGGTCTGGTTTTATTGGAGGTGCAGTGTACTTGTTCAAGCCCAGAGAGCTTGTATCCTTAGAGTTATTAAGCTTCCAAAAATGCCTGGAAGAACTACGCTCAGAGGCAGGAGACTAAAACATACATTTCAAGTAGTTCTACATAAGTTGGTGGAGGTCCTAACTAGAAAATGGGTTTACTGCTCACTCAGTTGGAACTTCTGTGAAATACTTTTCATGTTAACATGTCTGGTGTTTCTAATGAAGTGTAATTTTTCTGCATCAGTAGCAAGCTGCTACCCTTCATCATAGGGAATTAAATGCTGCCTATTAGGCACAAACTCAAAATACTCATCTGCAAGATAAGCCCCCTAAAGATATGATACCCTTTTGGGATGGTCCTGTGGTAATCTGGCAGTCCTCTAGCGGCCTTTACCTGCCAGTGCGTAACCCGGAGTTATTGTCTCTATAACTGGGGAATTAAAGTTGGTTAAATAATTGTGAAGGGATATTTTAAATTCAGGATGGTTAAACTTTCCTACTTCCTTTCAAAAAACTGTTTTTCTATGATTTAGAAGAATGAGGAGGCTGAAAGAAGAAATATTTGTATTTGCAACCATTGTGTTAAGCTTTGGAAGTTTAGTAGAGGTATAAAACTATATTTATGAAAATACGGTGGGCAGATAAACTGAAAGCCTGAGTGTACTGAGAAGACTGCAGTTTATTGCGTGGATTGCTTTATTTGAAACAAAACCTTGAAGGATTTATTCTTTCCTTTAGGAATTCCTTGAGAGTCTGGTAGCCATTACTGTGGCTCCCTTTTTTAGTTCCTTCTCCTTTTCCCTTCTCTGTGCCTTCTCCCCCTTCCTCTGTTGCCTCCCCCCAATCTACATTCCTTTGTGTTAGCAGTGATGATGGCAGTTCTAGTCACCTCCTGTGGTTTGATAGATTATTCCCTTTAGAATCATGGTGTACTTAAAACTTTCCAAACACAATTCTTTCCTTGCTCCTCTACTTTTTTGATGCTGGATTTGAGTTTTGTTCTAAGAATTTGTTCTCTCTGGTTCTGCTTTGAGTTGTCTTAAATACTAGTAAGTAGTTTCCTTAAGCCTTTAGTGGAAAATACTAGTATTTATGTTATGATTTACATTTCTTTTTGTGTATGTTGATGGTCATAATATAAACAGAAATTTTGTATTTTGGCAGCAGTGATCTTCTCTCTCCCCTGCAAGCTCACAAATTATGTGCTTTCTTTTTAGACAAAATTTTGTTTGCTTTAAAATGTAATTTTTATTTCTGTGAAATAAACTTCTTGGACTGTTTTTAAATTACTGCATTCTTGATATCTGATGGTCATGTAAGAATGATCTTACAAGTAAATTCTCACAGGATTTTGTCTTTAGTCTTACACAATTTACATATAAACTTACATGGTCTACTTTATTTCAAAATGCAAGAGATTCCTGTCCATTGTGGAAGTATCTGCAACTTTTACTTTAGGTATTGTGAGTAACATAATCTTACCGGGGATGGGAACTACACACAAAACCCTGTGGAGGGCTTCATGAGCACTCCTGAAGGAGGGGTTAATCAGCAGAAGGAAGCCCTGTTCTCAAACTGAATTTTAGGGAAGAAATTCATGGCTAGGAAAACAGATACTTGAAGTCAGTGCAGTGTCTGCTGCTTTCTTGGTAGGTAAGTTTTAATCTCTTGACTGTGTACACCTGTGAGGGAGCCATTTACATGGACAGTGTGCATTTTGGTTGTCATAAAGTTTTTGTCCTCAACAATAACTTAGCACTGAAGTACTGCAATCTAGTGATGAGTCTGTTAAAAAAAAAACCAAAAAAAAAAAAACCCCAAACCCAAAACAAAAACCTTCACTTTGTTGGTTTCTTTTAACTGTAAACACTGTGTTAGGGGGATTGAGACAGTCATATTTTCAGAAAATGGTTTTCTTTAGGATTTTCTTCTCACTCAGGAGGAGGTCTGTTAAAAAAAAAGCGGGGAGAGTGGCATATTTTTAACTCCTTTCTGGGCTGCTCTACAAATTTGTTTGTGATGATCCAACTAGATATTTTGGTACTATTGAGTATAGAGAAACCTGAAATCAAGGTAACTGTCAGTTCTTAACATAGCCCTTTCTACATTTGGTGCTGTTTGGGCTTTTTTTGGTTGTTTTGGGGAATAATATCATTAGGAAGCTGGCAAGAAGCTGCTCAGCTAACTGCTAATGCTTTGCAGTGGGCGTAAATAACTTCTGAAGGCCATTTTTCTGCTAATTTTTGGGTTGAGGGGAGGAAGTAGGCAGGGTTGTTACTAAATACGTTATCTGGGTTATGGTTCTCAGTTTACTGACAGCACTGTTTTTAAGCAAGCAGTTGGATATCGTGTTTTAAGGTGATATGAAGTGTTTCAATTAGCATATTTACTGAATTCTAAAAGCAAAACTAATATAATTGGCTTTCTGCTGTTTGAACTTAAGCATGTTTTGGTGAAATGCAGCTGCCACGTTTTGCATGGTGGGTGTTGACAGTAAGATCAGTGGTTCTGATCACCTGATGTTCACCTCATTGCTCTGAACTTGATATGACAACATTGCTTTAAGCTTGTGTGGAAATTAAACTGTAGGAAAGCACTGGGGAGAATTCTGTCAATGGTGTATCGGGCCCAGAGCTTGGGACATCCAGTGCCAGTGACAGCAACTGCTCTTCAGTGTGTGTGGGTCTGTCTGGGTAGATAGAGCCAAGGGTGTGAAATCAAGCAGTATTTTGCCTGGAGCTGTCATTAGCAAAACTGACTCTGTACCAAGGCCTACATGTCATTGTGGGGAGGGCATTTGAGATGGAACAAAGCTGTTTCTGCATTTGTAGAGCTTCAAAATTGGAACCCAGCTGGTACAGGAAATAGTTGAAGAAATAACTGCAGCACCACTGTCTATACCTTTACTTTTGTGCTTTAGCTTGAGATCTCTGATGCTGGAAGACAGCATCTGAATTCCATTTTTTTCTGAGGAATACTTGTTTCACCTTAAGGCTCCTCTCATCCAGCCATCCTTGATGACTGACTTGCTGTTTATTTGTTAATTCACATCAGTCTTCTTGGGTTATGAAAGATCACATTTTTAACTTGCCCACTTCTACATTAAAGTAAAGGTATTAAAAATGAAGGAAAACCTAGACTGTCCTAATAAGACTTCTTATAACAGGGCTGTGGCTTTTCTTCTACTGTCACCTCCCCTTGAGCCATGAATGGGAATAATAGAAACTTCTGTTGGTGTTATATTAACTTTAGGTCCCTAATTTGCATCTCAAATAACATTGTGAACAGCATTAATGCCTTCGAGGGGTTTGGGAGGTTTTTTAATTTGTAGGGTAAATGTATTTTTTAACCTAATTGGGCAGTTCAGATTATTATTGCAGCATGTTTAATTTTTGCTCTGCACAGCTTGTGTTGATGTCAGTGGCCCTAAATCATTCCTTCAGTGCTGTGCACATGTGTTATGTTTCACCTTCTTAATTTTGGCTTTAGATTTTGTTTTGGTATTCATCCATCTCATACAGTTACTACTGGATAGTGTATGATATTTTTTTTTCTTTATTCTACCCTCAAAAGTTTGTTTGTAATGAACCTTTAAAATAAGAATTGTCTGTTCCCTTTATCTCGCCCCTGCTTTCCAATGAAAAATGCACTTTTCTGCCTTCCATCAAGGTTCCTGTTGATCTGACCTCCTTTGCTTTTAGAGGGATGAAGGTTTATCGTGTTTAAGAAAGAGTGCAAGCGACAGAAGCTGTGTGTCATTTGGATCTGTCAAACCCTGTGGCTTTATCCGCTTCCACTGTCCAAAAGGAGTTTGCATACTATGGAAGAGGTTAAAGTTTGGAGCCTCAGGTGTGATGTAGGTTATGAAACAGAATTGTGGGAACATAGTTGAGGCAGGATGGGTCTGGATCTGTGGGGTTCTGCCTTTTACAGCTCAGCATTTCTTAGTCAATATGTAAGTGGGCATTGAGGTTGCAGGTGGTTTTTGTATCATGTTATGTTTTCATAACGTAGGAAGCTTCTGATCTATGGACTGTTTGAGGGTGTGATTTATTGATTATTTTTAAGTGCTGGTCTCCGTTTAGATACCTAGGATCTATTTGTATGTCTCTGTAGTGTTTTTGATGAACTGACAGTTAAAATTACAATCCTAGTTTAAAAAAAAAAAAAAGAAACCTTTTTGCCCAGTTATCCCAGTGTGATAGTAGTGGCAAATAATTCATTGCTGTCTGTTGGAATGGAGGGTAGTGGTGTGTGAGCATGCCTCAGGACTACTGCTGTGCCTCAGAGCGTAATTTGATGCAGTATTTAGTAAATGAGAGGAGAGAGGGGTAATGAAAACAGCGTTCAAGAACTACTTACATGAATTGGCTAAAGTACAGCATGTATTTCTTGTAGTGGGAAGGGGGAAAGGAACAAGTACCCAGCACTTCATCTTTTCATTTCTTAAAAGCAATGAAATGAAACAACAAAGTTGAACCTTGATGAATTTGAGAAGTGTGAGTAACTTGGAGGCTCAGCCAAAGAGCTGCTGCCTGCTGTAAGAGGCTACCAAAGGTGGAGACAACAGGGGTGTTGCTGGTTTGGAGATTCTGCTGGCACTGGAACATGAGCCAGCATGTTCCAGTTCCATCCTGGTACTTGGCCTGTTCCCTTCTCAGGATGCATAGTAGTCCCCTTGAGCTTGGCTACATATGTGCCCGCTGACTTCATCCTTTTCTTCCTTTAGCACCCCATCCTGACCAGACCTTTCTGGTCCAATATTGGTAAGAAATTGCTGCACAGCTGGAGGGTAAGGTGGACTGCTGCCACTCTTCTGTTCTCATGCTTCACAAATCAGAAGAATGTCATTTAATACAGCAGAAAAGTATCTAGATAAATACTTGTAGTACCAAACTCTTACAGAGGATGAAAAAGGATAGTACTTTGTCTTGTTTTATGCTTTTTAGATAGCCTATTTATGCTTGAGCTCTTAAGAGTTAATTCTTCTGTGCTTTAGTGACTTTAGATTTTGCAGTTTAAATGTGAACTCTGGCTGTAACTAATGCTCTTTGCTTCAACGCCCCATCTGTAAGATGCTGCATATCTTAGTTTTTATTTTGGGGTATTCGGTTGCTGCGTGCAGCGTTTTCCATCCTCAGGAAGCCCTAACGGAGCCCGAGGCAGTGGGTGTGAAAGGTGCGCGCACATGTTTGTGTGACAGTGCCCTGACACCACAGCAGTGAAAGCCATTACATCACCCTGCTGCGTTGTTAGAAGGCAAAGCACGCCTGTCTTTCTGAAGTAACAGGCTTCTGGCTTCTCTTGGTCAGAAGAAAGATGCAGCAGGAGACTGCAATATTGCTGAAACTTGAATGCTGCCACAGGGGGTGATTGAAGGGGATCTGTTTCTGCATAAAGAAAGTATGGGGGAGGTGTGACTTTTTTTTTTGGTAATAATAAAATAACCTGATCATGCAAATTCTGAAGTTTTAATTTGAAAAATCAGAAAAGTAACTTCTAGTTCATTGAAACTCAACACACACTGTAGGAGGATAAGCAAAAGCATTACAGGGGCTTGAAACTGAGTTTGTCAGTAGGAAAAAAAAAAAAAAAGTAGGGCCGTGAAAGGTGTAGGCTGGTTGTGAGTCTCCTGGCCCATACTGGTATTGCACATCTAATGTGATTCATAACAGAAGCCTGAGCAGCTCTTTTTACTTAGTCCAGCGCTTTGCTGTCCTCAGCATTAAAACTTGTTCTGAATATGGAACCAGACATGTTCCTTACTGCGGGTCAAGCTTATTGCCTAATTCCCTGGACATAAGGGACAGCTATTCCTTCCCCTGTAATAAGTAATCTTTTAAAAATATTTGAACTGTTCTTTGCAATGTTCCTGTTTCCCTGTGTCTTGCCCTCCACCCTTGTGATACTTTTGTCCTAAATAAAACGAGTGGATGCAGGTCTTCCTGAGAGGTCATGTTTTTTTCAGCTCTAATCATTCTTGTTCTCTCAAGTTGGTTCACGTTGGGCTGGCTTGAAGTGTAGTGCTCAAAGCCCAAGTCTGTACTGTAGCTGAGACTTTTCTGTGCTGAGTGGAGTGAAAAACTGGCTTCATGTGCCCTGGAGCTGATAGTCCTGTTTGTGCGTCTCCATACGTTTGACTTTTTTACACCAGCTTAACACTCATTTCAAGGTCAGCCCGTTGATCCCACCTAGCTCACAGCTTTCTTCTGAAGAACTTGCCTTCCTGTTTGTTCATTTAATCCTGCCTCAGCGTGCCTTTCAGAACTCAGTTGTATCCTATTACTTGCAGAATGGTTTTCCAACTTGTCAAAGTTATGCAGAATTTTAAGGCTGTCTTGCAGTCCTTCCTGCTGTTCTCCTACATATGACAAGCCTCCTCTGCCAGCAGCAGATCACGGGAAGCACAGAAATGGAACTGAGCTGGTTTCCTGCTCTGTGTGTTCTCCCACGCACCACTGGGAACTGCTCTCTGGCTATGATTGTCCCCCAAGAATTGCATTTGCTGTAAAATCTTTGCTTACCTCCCAGCAGCACAAGTCTGTAAAATTCAGGTGTGTGAGCTCACAGGTTCCTTCCTGTCCGTAAATCCTGTTACACTGAACCAGGTGGGTGCTGCACACCTCTTGGTAGCTGCTTTAGCGCTCGCAAAAGGTTCTCACTCTTCCAAGAGGTTCTCCTTGAATGTGGGGGAATTGGAGTATGGCTTGCATGAATTTTGACCTTTTTCTGGAGGCAGGCATGGAATGAAGACAGGCCTAACACAAACTGATATCCAAACCTTTTCTTAAAAATTAAAAACCAACAAAAAACACAAGTCATTTTTCTGTCTGTATTTAAATATATCACTTAACAGCCTAAACCTAGTACCTTGCAAATAATTCCAGGTGCTACAGGGTGACTGAAGTCATCTGTGGTTAGGGTTCTTTGAAGCTGTCCATTCTTGAGATGAAATTGCTCTTGCATTGCAAGCTGTGTGTTGAAGGATAAGCTCCACTGCTTGGAACAGCTTTTCTTTAGAGTATTTTTCTTGTATTTGTAAGTATTTGTTGACATCTCTATAGGTGCAATTTTCTCTCTTTGCAATCTTAGTTCTCATATCATCTCCCCTGTCGAACTCAATGCACATAATGAATCTTGCGCTGCATGGAAATGGATTTCTCTGAGCCCTGTCTCTTCTGGGGTTGTTTGACACAGTTCTGTAAGTGCTATTTGTTGTTTCTTCTCCAGCACCTCTCCCTATAAACTTTCTTTACATCTCTACCATTCAGTAATTCCCCTAGACTTGCTCTTATCATTGCCTTATTTATAGTCCCTGCATGTGTAGCAGTTTAGTCTCACCACACAGATGTATTTGAGTGTAGTTAAAAGTTTTATTGTGCCTGGCTACAAGCTGGAATAATAAATCTTCCAACCGTTTTTCCACTGGATGCTCTAAGGAGATGGACAGATATCTTTTAAAATCATGCTGCAATGTCAAATTGAGCAGATGTTTAGACAGTCTTATAGTCCTTTGCTAAAGATATTGATTGTTTTTTAGCTGGGATTACCTCATTGACCACTCTGAACCCACAAAATGTGACCAGAACAGGAAGGCAGCATCACCTGGTGTTGGGAAGTTAAAGGCAATGTGGATTGTGAAAAGGTGTGCTGAGTATACTTTAGAATATTAATAGTTGTTTGTAAGTATTACAAACATTAAACAGGATTATGGGGGAGCTGTTCAGAAAAGTTCTTTCAAGGTGTATTAATGGTTGTGGCAGGTTTTTCTGTTTTAAGTGTGATACTCAAATTTTACTAACATAATTGGTTGCAAAATGCCGTGTATCCTTGAGATCAAACTTCATAGTTGTGTTAAATATACAGACTTAAACTCTGCCACTAGCTTGTTGGGGACCTTCCCTTCGCCCTTTTCTCGCTGGAGCACAAGCTGATCAAATAAAACTAAACCTATTTCTGAATTCTAAACTAGCTGTTAAACTGAGCCAAACTGCAATGAAGTAAATGCCCCTTGCACCTGCGGAAAAGACTGCAGCTGTCAAAAGCTTGTTTATCACTTCAGTACCTCTTGGGTCCAGGTGCTCAGCCAGCAACTTCCCCTAACGCAGCAGTTTGTTTCAGATCTTCAGCAGAAAAGATGTTACTGCTTTACGCAGACTAGAAAGTGCTTAACCTTTGCATGTGTGAAGATGCCAGGAACCCAGATGTAATTTCAGAGGCTTGCTTTAAGGGAAGCTTAAATGAAATACACTTGTCAGCATTGAAAGACCAAGTTTTCAGGTGAAGAGCGGAAAAGACACACATCTCTATTACTGTTGACTTCATCAGATAAATCTTTACTGTTTTATCCTTCACCTTGGTTACCAAAGGTGATCTTGTAGGAATGCTGTCATCTGTAAAGGTAGCTGCCCAAGTGGGAGGTCCCATTTCTCTTCCAGACACTGTTGATCATGTCCTCCCTTGCACAGTTGCTGTCTGCGAATGTTATGTGCTGAACTTGCCAAGTGCTGCCATTCAAAGCTGCTAAACTTCTGTCCCAGTCAGGGAAGATTAAAAGTCAAGGCTTTCCTCAACACTCATTTTTCACCTGGCATCTTTGTGCTCACATAAAATCGTTATTCTGGCTTATGCTGACTGAAGTGTGGCCCATAGTACTTCTGTACGAGCTGGCACCTTGTGCCTCTTTGCTTCCCGTACAGGGGCATGGTTTTACAGTAAGGCTTCATAGCCCATTCCTTTGTGATTCGGAGTTCCTGTGTCTTCTATGAATCCCCTTTGACAAATAAACCTTTCCACAGAATTTGCTTGTAGAAGTAATGAGTTATTTGTTGAAAATCACATAGTGTTGAGGTAGTACCCAGATAATACTAAGCTTTTCCATCAAGCAAAGGTGACTTTTGAGTATTTATAGAAAAAAACAATCATACTAATGTAGGTAAAATAGTCCAATTTTTTCCCATCTCTTACATGGTGTAACTTCGTCTCAGGAGATTTTATTTAGTTGATGTAATTGTTACAAATGCTTTTTCTAAATGCCTACTGCAATGTGTACCCCTTGGTTTGTGTCTTGACCTCTAACACAGCGTTTCCTGGTTCCAGCTGTTCAGTTGGCTGCTGAGGGCTGACTGCATAGAGCCAAAGTAGTTATCTGGCTTTTGAAATAGTCTGGTGAACTAGTAAGAGCTGCATAGCTCAAATGAACTAATTTTTATTGAAATACCTTTAATAGGTCTGGCAAGAGGGATGTCCCTGGTGACACTTGAAGTAATGTCTGAATTGAATGCTGAAAGCACACACACTATTGATGTGTACTGCTTTTGTCTTTGTATTTCATTCCATTATTTTAATGGACCCTAATTTGTGGTCTGCTCATACTTACGGCATTTTTGGACTGAGGGTTCATATGTAGTGCAGATCCCTTCAGAGACTTCACCATTCAAAAGTTTGTGGCATGTGCAAAACAAAGGTTGGAAACCAGCAAATAATTAAGTTGATAGGAACCATAGTTAAGCAAAGAGCAACAAGAAATTCTTCAAACTGCCACTCAGTTTTGGTATTTCTAGTGTGATGCCGAGACCCCTTGATTTAAGAGAAAATTTTTGCTATTTGGAAGCTGTGTGGTAGTTGGGTTTTATTTTCTGAATTTGAATGGATCTGGTAGCTAGATGGGTGTTGTAGAACTTGAGATCTTTGTGTGCCACCTCTTGAGGTGGTATCTCCTGCCAGATGAATGAAGGTTTCTTCAGAAACGAGTTACAGATGGTGAGCCATGATAGAGAACAAGTCTGGGCCATGAGATGGAACTTGGTTGCCAGCTACACACCATATTTTATATCTGTTCAATGCATTTCCGTGGTCTTTCCACACAGATAATGTAGCAACAAACTTTAACTAGTTTACGCAAGCCTGCATAGAATTTTACTGTTGTGTAAACTCTTCTTGTAATTTGCTTTCTTTATACTTCAGGGTTTTATATGAAAATATATAAACAGTGTACTTGTGAGCTGCTAAAATAAGGATACGCACATACATATGCTCATTCAGTATAGTTGCACGGTGATCATCTGAAGAGTTACAATTTTGAGACAAAGACACTTTTCTTAAACTGCTAAATTGGTCATAATACTTTGTCATGAGAAGGAAATATTACTCATAGTATGAAAAATTAGGTCAGTAAAGCTTGGAGAAGTGTGCCTTATGTTGATGTAAGCATTGGGATGTATGGATATTTACAGAATATTGCTCAGAACTTGAGTTCTCAGTTTAGTGCTATCTGCAGTTCACCAGCTGTACTATTTACTGAAAAATATTTGGACTACCATAGGTTCCTCATTTTTAATTTCCATAGTTGCATGCAAGCTAATGAAGGGAGACTTCCCTGCGTGCACATTATATAGCTCATCAGATCCCTGAAGTGCCATGAAGTAGCATCTTAAGTGTTTTTCACCTGGCCTGAGGCCTCCAGCAAGAACATTTCACACTTGGGATCATAAAAACAAACCTACTAGTTGGGCTTTTTATTTTAAACAAGCCAACCAGATGTCTGAAACTCCTCAGAATGAACCTGAAGGCAAACAGGAGGAGGTTTATTAGCTGTGTGTGTTTTGGGAGCAGGATGTATGGAAGAGATTTGTATAATCCCTCAGCTCCAAGCCCATAGGCTTTGGTAATAGAACAGTACTTCAGCGCTGATATTATTCCATTTTATCACAGGGAAGCAGGATGTGCATGGGGTAATAATTGTTGTCACTGCCACACGAGTTAAGGGTCAATGCTATTTTTTTTTTTTAGCCCTGGATATTTTTAAAGTATACATATGGGCCTGTTTTACTTCTCAGTTTTAAAGGCAAACACTAAGAGAAAGTAGGTGATACTACTCATTATTTTTTTTTTCTCTGGCTTTTCTGACTGGTGGAGTAAAGCAAGTATCTCAGTAGTAGGGCCAGCTAATCTTGGTCCATTTTATTAATTCCTCAAGCCTTAGAGTAAAAAAAAAGAGAAAAATCTCATGGGTCTTGTACAGTCTGGATCACTTGCTTTAGTGAAAGTCTGCTGGTGGGTAGATTTCTCCAAACACTAATATTATCAGTATAAATTACTGTTTGAGTCTGAATTTTGACAGTCCCCTCTTACTGGAGGCTTTGTCTATGAAGTAAATACTTCCATTGGTTTTAAATAGCATATATAAAAAAGCACTATATGGAGGTGAAAGTAATTTGTGTAGGACCTGAGCTTTGAGCTTTTAGTATAGACTGAAAGTTACAGTAAAAAAGTGGCGATTGCCCACTAGGTTTTGTTCTGAATTGCTTAAACAAGCAGTAGCTCTTGGTTTGAGTACTGTAGTCTTGAAATAATGACTGTTAGCTCATTTAGTTCATAGTTAGGGCAAAAGCCAAGGGCTTAGTGTTCATGTGTTCAAGCCTCAGTAGATCAGACTTCTGCTCCTCAAGAAGGAGCCTTGGGCTTTCTGCAGTAGTGCTGAGGGGAAATAGTCCAAATCTCACATGGCACGGAGATGACTGGTCATGGGCCAGCGCTGATGGCTCATTCAAATGGAACTCCAAACAGAGTAGATGTAAATATTCTTCAGCAAAATTAATGAAATCCTTGCCTGTTGTTGTGGTGGGTTATTTTAGGAGAGTGTCAGTAACATAAGCATCTCTGAACAGCATCTTTGTACAGCATCAGACACCAGGCACAGCTCATCTGTTGTCCTGTCTGACACAGATACTTTAACAGATGCAGGATGACTTGTCTGGGGTATGAGTATTAGGTGGTCTTCAGGTCTGAAAGACAGGTTTAAACCCAAGAGACCAACTTCTTACTGATATGAGTTGGCAATAAAAACTGCTTTAACCTCTGGCTGAGTTGAGTTCTTAGCCCTAGTTTTCTGTAGTGATATATTCCCTGCTTTAATTAGGTATGACCTGGAAAAATCTCTTGAGCTTACTTCATAACTTCTGTTGCTTTGAGAAGTGTATTTTATAAACTGTGACAAAGGTTCAACATTGCCTATCTCCACCCTGCTTTCTCCTTTCTGGAAGGAGACTCTCATCTTGGTTTAAAACCAAACCCAAACCACTGACAGTAACTTGAGAAGTAAAAGGTGGTATATTTATTACAGGCAACAGTTCATCCTGTAAAATATTTTGTTGCTGATTCAAAATGTATTAAATTATTTTAGGACTGTTTTGTATTTGTTCATTGGCCAAGCAGTGTGAATTGTACAGCTGAAGAATAAGAAATCATACCAACGAAGTTAATACCAAAGTATTACCTTCAACCTCTTTCCAGGAGATCACCTGTCTCTTTTATGCAAAGTGGAATCCAGAGGCTGTGTGTGATGGTTGAGGCTTCCCTTCTGTCTCATAGGAGCTCTTGTATCTGAAGTGTGGGAGATGGAGTAGAAGGGAATGTGTAGGATGCAGCCTTATTTTAGCAGCATTTTATATTTTGTCTCAGCTGCCTCAGTGACCAGTTTGTCTTAGTGATGATGCTCTAGAGTCAAAACAGTGAAATTCTGGGCTCAGGAGTGTTTTTCTGCATTTGAGGTAAGTGGACCTAATATTTATTCTTGTCTATCTCTGGAGGCATTAACAACCCAAATCCTAGTTTTTAACCTTGCAATGGTGATCTGTAGTCCCGCCTTGCACATTAAGTGATGTATGTTCTTCAGCAGACAGTTTTGAGCTCTTGATACTCCTTGTGCTTCCAGAGCTTGTGAAATATCGGAGAAACTTACCTTCAGTGGCCATAAGTTGATGTAAAAGATGCCTTCTAGCCTAATTTTCTTGTCCCTTTTTGGAGTTTTGTGCTGGAATTGTGTCAACCTGAACCCAAGCTTGATCACCTCCTATTATTGAAGTTTCCTTCTAATAAAAACTGGCGTTTGAAGGCACTGCATGGAGAAAGTGAAGAGGTTCTGTAGCTCACAAAGTCTGTCTTCAGTCCTTTTAAAGAAACTCTGAATTGCAGATGTTGGAACTGTGTTCTTGGGTTTGTTTGTTCAGAGTTCTAGAATGTGTAGGGTGTGGTGTTAAGCCTTTATTTTGTCACATCTGAATTCTTCAGGGAGAACAACTACAATTTAAACAGAATTTTCTAGATAGTTGTGAAACAGTTTCTACAGAATATAAACTGGGGTTATAAACTCTCCTCTCTTTGTCCCTTTTGGTCAGAAACTGTTATTCTAATGCCCTGTTTAAAAACCTCTTTGTAAAGAACCTCAGAAAATAAAGGGGTGCTAGTTAATGGCATTGAGAGAAGCCCTGAAGTATAATACGTTGGAAATGAAGGTGTCCCCTTTCAGTACCAATCCCCCAAAATGTTCATTGATAACTTTATAACTGTAGAAAACTTTCTAATTAAAATGGATTTTTTTTTTCACTTGATGTGGAATTTTGGAAGGCTTGCAGAATAGCCACACTGCAGATTAGTGCTGGAAAGGATAGAGCCCAAATAATTCTCTTTTAAGTGCCTGCTATCAAGAACTTTTCTGGGCTAAAAGTTATTAATAATAGACTTATGTTGTAAGGAATGCTTAGCCTCCCTTTGAACTTCTTAACACTTTAGTAAATAATACGTATTTTTAGAAATAGAATGTTCTTTTCCCTTTTGGAGGTTGGAATTCTGCATCGCAAGAAAGTAGGCATTTTGTAGCTTTTTGTGAGATGGCATAAAGTGTTAGCAGTTTCTGAGAAGCTGGTCTTC
>VYZT01048262.1:95071-109058 GCA_013400735.1 Pomatostomus ruficeps
AACTTAGTGTTTCTTTAAGCATAAGTGGGATAGGCCAGACAATGCACTATTAAAACTTGATCAGTTTTGATGATCAAGCTTGAAACTTGATGTTTCAATTTTGAAATGCTTCTTGGGTGCTGCAGAAAGCGCCAGGAGGCAAAAAAATCACATCACCTTTCATCTAAAGTCTAGTAGCAAAATCATCTAGATCCGGAGTTAGCACTGCTGGAGTGATTAGCTCCTTTGGCTTGCTGAAGTAGAGATAATGTTGTAAAGGACCTACTTATCCGAATTGGAATTTTGACTCCAGCTAATCCTTTTCTTCTCCTGGGAGCAGGCTAAGTGCGTGTATGGGATTGTTGGTAATAAGGGTTCCATGTAGCACTTGGAGCAAAGAGCAGGAAATAATGTGAAGTAACAGAGGAAACAACCCTCTGTGTTCTCACAGGTCATTTTAGTGCCATAGGCAGAAAAAAATGGAATTGTGATCACAAAGAAACACCTACATTTGTCTTATGGGGAAAACATCTAAAAATCTTGTGATCTCTTCTTTATCCAAGATAGAACTTCCAGAAACAGAGAAGAAATTGTTAGAAGTGTTTCAAACAAATGTAAATTTTCCCATTGAGATGAGCTGTTGCTGGAACATTTTGTCCTGCAGGATGCAGAGGAGGAGGAGGAGTGGGTTGGAAATGAGTCTGGCTGCCTTACTTTCTTAGAGCCAAGGAGAGATTTTTTTTTAATTTGGCTTTGTGTTCTTCATCAGGACTCTTCATCTCTTTGAAAGTAGCTTGTCAAATTGAATGAGCCTCTGACATCCATTAATTGACTGGGAGGTTGGATAATCTGTATTTTTAGTAGTCTTCCCAAAAAAAGACACCAGTGATGTCACTGAGAAGATACCAAATTCGTGACATGAGCACTTCTGTTCTATCTCCACTGTTAATTTTGGCAGAGATTTTACAAGTCATTACTACTTGTAGCTAAACTTTTAAAGAAATAAACCTTCTCTCCTTTAGTAGTATTATAGTAATATAATAATGAATCTTTAGTTTTTTCGGTCTTCAGAATGAATAGAAAAGAACTTTAGATCAGAGACAATGGTGATACGGATTCCATCACAGCTCATTCTCCAGCTGTGAGGAATGTTAGCTTTGGCTTACATTTAGAGCTTGATTTTTATATTCCATTTACTCCTTTTGATTAGTCTACCTTTCAACAATAAAAATAGCTTCTCTTCTCCCCCACCTCTCACCTCTGCCCCCCAGCTCAAGGAGATTGTAGGAAGATTGTCTCTCCCGGGACAGAGACTGAGTAACATCTTTTGTTGTGTATGTTTTTCTTGGAGGTCTCAGCTTGCTCACTATCCTACCTAATCAGGCTCCACAAAGGATGGTGTGCTAAGGGAAAGATGGCCATAATCTGGTAGGACTCCATCCAACTTGGAGCTCCGGGGGCTATTGTTATTAGCTCAAGGCCTGGAGGATGTTCCTGTTTGAACTGGCAGTGCCTGGCTCTGCTGGTGCCTGTGGAGACGTGGTGACAGCAGAGGTGTGTTACCTGTGGGCTGTGCTTCCACGCTCTGTGGAGAACAGGGCAGGAGTGCATTGTGCCAGGATCTCTGCCATGAGGCAGCTGAAAATTCAGCAAATTCAGCAGCATTCACATTGCCCTAACAAGGATGGTCAAATGGTTCATATTACTGATAATCCAATTAGTGTGAAGTGCTGAGCAGTTTGAGAGGGATGCAGCCTGATAAGCATAAAGAGTATGATGAGGAGAGACTGAAAAATAAAGTTGGCTGCCTTTAACCAGCTCTAGAAAAATAGCACGGTGGAAAAAGTACATAAAGTAAACAGCTTACTCTCTCTCTCTGGATCCATTAAATGCATACCATAGCAGAGAGTCTTGAAATAAACTAAAGCCCCAAAAATAGGAAAATAAAATGAGGAGCTTCCCTCCAGGAGGTACTGAGGGACAAAAAGCTTGCAAATACTTATTAATGAAGTTTTAAAATGACAACAGCTGAGTGAAGCTAGAGTCACTCTGAAGAATCTATTGTCTCCTGGCAGCCAGTATTAATTAGCAAAGATGAGGGAAGCAATTCCTTGTAGAGTATAAATAGCTCAACCCACATGAAGCAGGACGTTGGTCACTGAGTTAAGGTGCTGAGGCTGCAGGGGTGATTTCAGATGCCTTTGAGCTGGTAAGTTTGTCCAGTCAGAGGAGTCCAGATTGGAAAAGGAAGATGGGAGCAAAACGTGTTCAAACCGTGCTTCAGGAGGAGATGCCGAATTTCTAATTAAAGAAGAATCTGCCTGGCTCAGTGTAGGAAATACTGATGTCAACTGGCTTTCTTGTGTGGTGTATTTATTTTTTTTCCTGACGCTGTAGTTGGACAGGTACTTGGACAAGCAGTGTCAGCATCCCACAATGTGCCCACACAAGCATTTGTGTCCAGTTCATGGCAAACCAAGCTGAGGTGCTGATCCAGCTGGAAAACAACATTTCCCAGAAACAAAAGGAAGTGTTTTGGTTTTATCCGGCTATAAAAATTCCTTGATCTAGTTCTCTGTGATGAGCAGAAACACTTGTGCTGGCACACTGCTGCGGGCCACAAATAGCCAGGGAAGAGAATGTGTTGGCAGTTGTGATGGCAGCTGAGGTACATCAAACTGCAACCCAGAATGGCTCTCAGTGGTAGGAGTGTGATGGTGACATTTCGGTGGTAGGAGTGTGTTGGTGACATTTTGACCATGTGAACATTCATTGTGTCATCCCTAACAAGGACTGCCCAGTAAGAACAGATTTCTAGTGTAAAGCGGTTGATACCAATGTACTGATCAAGCACATTTAAGAAAGATGAGGAGGGAATTCACTTGCAAAGCACACTTCTGGTCTGAACTACAACCTCTGCTATTAGGGTTGTGCTTCATATTGAGAAATGGAATTTACTCATGGGGGGAGCAGTAGAAGGTGGAACAAATAGATGAAGGCTTTCCTGGCTAACAGCAGTTTTTTATCCCTTTCCCCTACTTAAAAATAATATCTTTGTCAATGGAGCATGTCTCCATTTGGAAAACTATTATGGGTGTAAGTTGCTAAAATGAAACTTTTTTTGGAGGGTTTTCCACACTGCCTGTGTTTCTGAACTGGTTGGTTTCAATGATGTCAGAAAGGGCCTAAGTGGTTGCAGTGCCCGAGTATTCCTTTCAGTAGCTGGTAGAATTTATGAATGTAGATAACTGAACAGTTGAGCATGATTCTGAAAGTGCCATGCTTCTGTGATTTCATTTGCTTTCCCTTTATCCTTTGATTCAATTGGTTCATTAACTAAAGTCTAATATCATTCTGTCTAGTCTCTCCGTATTTTAGATTGTATTAAGCTGACTTAAAACTGCAGTGAAACATTTCAAGATTTGAAGTACTAAGAAAAATATAACTATAATTAACTGATTACAGATCAGTTTTTCTCCCATCTTTGGTTGTTTTATTGCATTTTGATTTTTTTTTCCTTGAGAAAAAAAAAAAATCCCACAAATTCTTTTAATGGTCCTTCCAAATAGAAGTAATTAAACATCTGCTGAACTTTTCAGCTGGTTCTTAGTAGTATCCACTTACTTGTGGAAATACTCATCCTCAACATAGATCTGAAAGTCTTTGCACCGGTTACAAAGCTCTTCAGTATGTTTTCAATCTGTAAAGGAACAACTTCTGACCTCCAGTCAGCCTTTCTTGTGACTTCTATTCCAGATTTCTAGATGTACTTTAAACTCCACCAGGTTTAAAAGTGTCTGGTTGTGCTCCTCCAGATACTGCGGTGTTCACATGCTTGCCTTCAAACTTGGCTTCAGTATTTCATGAACCACACTTTGCTTTGACTGTTCACATGGCACAGTGTATGTGCCACTTTTACCAGGGAGTGTATGAACTTGGGGGTATTTTAATATTTGACCTGGTCTAATTTCAGAACAAGATGTGAATATTTCAAGTTGTTGTGTGCTTTCCTGAAAGACAGGACGCATACAGTAAAAACAGACCAGTTGAATTTCCAGCTATCTGGGTAGCATTATTTGTGGTGGAAGAACATTTCTAAGCATCCTATCTTACAGCAAAAAAAAAAAAAGTAGATATAAGAACAGGGCCAAAAGTTGGGTAGAAGTTATATTTGTGGGACCGCTCTCAGGCCGAGGGAGACTGGTGTGTAACAGACTGATGTGAAGGTGAAATAGTGCATGGTCAGCATATTAAAATCATATTTGAGGATGTACTTAAAAGCAACAGGTTTAAAAGGTAGTCTAACATGATCATTACTACTATTAACATCTTAGTTTTAAGTGGGTTTAACTTGACTCATAGCCTCAAGTGGCTATTTTACTTGCTATTACTTGTTATTTAAACAGCTAATTAGTAGTGTGGAAGAGGCAATGTTTTATGAAAAGATTATTTGAAAAGAATTTTCTGCTATTTTTTTAACTGTAGATGTTAAAACTAGAGAATGTGAGTAAACTTAATGGTCCTAGCAGTATCAGTGTTCCTTCCCAAAGCCTCATGTTTAAATTTGGACATGCCTCTAATGAGGATCTCTTCCTACTTTCTATACCATAAGTGATCCCCGATTGTGCTTGACCAACTTAAATGCTCAAGAATGGTTAATGCAGGTCACTAGAGAGAGAGGAAAAAAAATTACATAGAGGATGTTTAAGATAAAAAGAGGTAGCTGATGAACCTAGTGCTTTTGATTTAGATAGCTGCTCACAGAATAAAGATATCAAAGCTGTTGTCTGTGATACTTTTATGTGGATGGGAATCTGCCCTGTTTACGAGATCCGGTGTTCGCTGACAGGTAACAATTATGTAACCTTTAAAAAAAAACAAACTGAAAAGAAACCCCAGGGCAAGATATTAAAAGTAGCTGAGAGTTTGGGAAGTGGGTATTGTGTTTAAGTTACCCACTGCTCCACTTTTCTTTTAAAGAGGGGATTAGTGATGAAAAAATATGGTAGAATGCCTTAATATGCCAAAGAGTGTTAAACATGCGGAACAGTCTGGTGTGTACCTGCCTGTGTCATATGCTGTTCTAATAAACCTGGCTTGGGCTTCAGTAGTTTAAATGAGGGAAAGCTTTCCCTCTGCCTTGGATTAAACTCCTAGGCAGAATCAGTTCAATAGTAGGAAACAGCCAAATAATGCTCTGATTTTTACCATTAATGAGTCTCATCCCCTTTCTGAAATTTTAATCAGTGAAACCTCAAATAGGAGTATGCTTTCACAAGCAGAGATGTGTAATCTGAAATGCCAGGCCATCAGCATTAGTCACAGAGTGATGTATTTGCATGAAGGAATAGCCTGAATAAGAATTATGTTATTAAAATACTAATTATGATATATGCAAGAATTTTTCTGACTTTTTCCTTTTTTCTAATCCAATTTTACAGGAAGCCAGACATGATACACTGACAGCATTTGGAAATAAACTTTGGCAATAAGATGGAAGCATAAGTCTCAAGATTCTAGACCAAAACAGAAATGGCTCATGAGTATTGAAAGCAGAGACTGAAGAGCCTCCAACACTTCCGTGTGAGCGGTGGAAAAGGAACAACTACCATGGTAACACTAATAACAGAAAAGCTGCAGAACCAGAGCTTGGATGATCTGACCTGTAAAACATACAATATTAACCTGGTAAGGATCTACCAAAATAACATGAAATATATGTGAAATGCCAAGTAACTCGGAACTGCATAAAAAATTCAAGAATTCGGATTAGCCAGAATTCAGCTATTTAAGTTAAGACTGGTTTGCAAGGTTGGGTGAGAGTTGTAAGGGGAGGAAATGGAACTTTAGAGTTTAGTCCCTTTTTGACGTCATGCTTTCTTGCTTTAATGATCTTTTTAACTTTGCTGCTTCATTTTAAGTAGCAAAAAGCCAGTTCTCTTCATGAAATAGTGTTCTAATGTCTGAAAAGAATTATCAAAGCTTCTCAGAATTCCTTTTGTGCTAACAAAATCCACAAGTACTTGTACGGGTTGAAGTTTTCTTCACTTCATATAACCAGCTGCTTGATATCTTTCTATCTGACGAGTATTTACTTATAGAAATCCCAGACTGCCACGTAGGTGGCTATCAGCACTGGGCAGAAGGAGAGGTCATCAAGTAAATACAGTTAAACTAAAAGTCAGGTCACTGCCAGATTGTTGTTGGTGCTAGCAGAGTGGGTCCTTGCTTTTTCAGTGTCTCAGATGCCTGGTGCTCTGAAAAATCTTGTAGTGTTTATGGAGTTATTCTTGCTGATTTAGTCTCTGGGCGCATAGTGTGGTTCAAGCATGCAATTCAGGCATGAAGGAATCTCTTCTCTTCACATCCCGCTTGTGAATGAAATATCTACTCCAGAGTGAGTAATGCAGAACAATCTCTTGTCAGTCTGAGAATGGCCTGCCTGAGAACCTTGAGACCATGTTCTGTACAGAATGCGCTAATTTTGTTTTACTGACTTTAATTATAGTGGCACCCTTCTGTAGGTAAAACTTAAGGGTTCCAATGGAACACAAAAATACTAGTTTGACTAAATGTCGAGGTCTTGTTTAACTCTAGTCCCGTTACTTTTTAAAATAATAATGCAAATATTGGGCCTGAAGTATGTCAGTTACTTTAGGATTCTGCCTCTGTTCTAACCTGTGCTTAAACAGCTGAGCTGCTTCCTTATTTGTTTCACAAGCCCAAAGCAAGTGACGCATATCTTGAATGTGGTGGAGTTTGTACGCAAGCACCTGCAATTCTCATGTATCCGGTTCCTTGTCCAGTAAGGATATCTAACAGTAGACATTAATCAAGCAGTTTTATTTTCAAAGCTGTAGCAGGTCCATTTAGACTTCTTCTAATAATTATTTGTACTTTTATTTTGCCAACCCCTTAAATATGGGCTGTTCTTGAAAGGCAGATTTAAGGTGTTGAGATGTTAACTCTCGGGGGAAGTGCTTACTCAGCTTGCATTTCTTTTTTCTGGTTTGATAAAGCACTTGGGATGTGCAGTTTGTGGGAGAATCTGCTGTATCTGTGAACTGGCAAAGTCATCATTTGTAACTAAATTCTGGGGCCTAAGTGTAAGGCAATGATGACCTATAACCAGTAGCAGTGTTTGTAACTAAACATATGGTGGCACCTTGTAATTTCCAGTTTTTGAGGTCCTGAAGTTTGCATAAATTTGGAAACTGAACTGTCTTTTTACCAACAGTCACTGTAGGTTTTGGGCCACAGACCCCTGATAGCAGAGAAGGACATATTACTGCTTTTACACTGTGTGGAGTCTGTACAGGAGTGTGTTGACATGCTGTAATGTGTTGTAGGTTGGTTGTTTTTTATTCCTGTCCTTATCTGGACTTACAATAAAGCATGAAAAAGAGCAAGTGGAGCAGAAAACAGCATATGATGTCTCATCAGTTGTTTCGTCCTCGCCCTTCTCCTGCTCCTCTCCTCCTTTTATCTGTCAAGTAATTGGTTTTGTAAGTGCTTTAGTTCTTACAGAAAATGGGTTCTGAGGCCAGGAACAGGTTCTGTTTGTACACAGTGGCACCCTGAAAAAGTGTGGAAATTGCATAGTGAGGTGTGCAAATAGAGAAGCAAGTGTGAATAAACGCGTGCAAGTAGGTTGCTCCCTACTAAAAAGGATTCAAGGAAGCAAATGATGGCTTCCTGACTAAAATGTGAACCTAAGATGATACAAAGTGTGCTTTTTCCACTGGTGAAGGCAAGTGCTAAATTTCACTGAGAAAAAGACTGCTGCTGGTGGTCTGGTATCAGTGCTAGCACACTTAGCTTTTTAGCAAGAAGTTGAGTTTAGTGCTGTAGTTTCTTCTAATAGCAACACTCTAGAGCAAATCTGAAGTGATTTTGCCTGCACCTTTTGTTACTTGTGCTGGCACAAAGTTCTGTGACGCCATGTGGTGAACCTCATTGAGAGCTGATTGAGAATTAGAGACCAACTTTTCTTGCCTGGGTTAAGGTAGTTAAACCTTATCAGTTTTGTGATACCTTTTGCAGTGCATCTGCGCAAGTGTCTTGGCACAAGTAGGTAAAATAGCTGGGGAAAAGCTGTTCTGTAATACAGCTCATGAATGAGGGCTATAAAAGAAAAAAGAATAGCTCTTTCAAAGCTATTTACTGTGCAGCCGAACTGGGCATAAAGACAACATGTATAGGACATAGTACACTTTTTCATTTGTGTAAGCTGTGTGGTGACCAAGTACCTCTCTTTTATGTTGTAAAATACTGGTTGCAGCTTTTTACTGCTCTGTTAAATGACATGCTAATTTTCCAAGCTGGTGTAATTCAGCCAGTGCATGCTCAGTTATGTTGTACAGCCTTGTCCTGCACCTGCCTTCCAGAAAATGGCTGAGTGACCTTCTGTAGAAGCAGGAAGGCTGTTCCAAGCTTTTTTCCTCATATTTGGATGTTGCAACTCAGAAGGTGGTGCCTCAGAAGGAGGCTCAGCTCTGCCTCACAACAGAGAAGTTCTGTGAGCACATTGTGGCTTTCATCGGTTGGCAACAGCATTAAATCAAATAGTTGGTCACTATTCCCTTGAACTCTCAGAACTTCCATAGAATCAAAAGTCTTGGATTTTTCTGTATATTCTGACTAAATTTTTAACCTTTTTCATATTCCTGCATAGAATCTTATGTAGGTTTGTGAAGTAACAGTGTGTGAGCCGTAAGACTTCAAGGTGTGGTATTAAGAAGGAAACATGAACACTGCTAGACAAGGATTTGTCAAAGAAACAAGTTTTACTATAGAAGCCCTTCCAGCCATGTGGGGTTTCGTTATTTTTAATTTTTGAGGCTTACTTGTGTTGAATAATGTAGAATTTGACTGACTTCCTCAGAGGAAAAGCCACTGGTCAGAAGACTTGACTTAATCTCTTCTTTACATCCCGAGAAAAGGTGAAAATGTTCCTCCTCACTATTTCATATCCAGTCATATTTGGAGGATATTTGGTAGAGAAATGGAGGTCTGGCATGGCCTATTCAAACTGAGTTACATCTGTATGGTGGTGGTTAAATTAGTATTTGAATGATAAACAATGGCTTCCCTGTGGCTTGGAAAGGATGCTGATAAATTGGAGGAACTCAAATATACTTGGAAACTGGAAAAAATGCCTTGAAATTAAAGCCATTAATTTTAAGAGTATGAAGATGAAGTCATCATTCTGAGAATAATGAGGAGGGATAGCACAGGCTGTGAAGTTCTTAATGCAGTACACTGGAGTGTAGAAGAATAGCCAGAATTATTTTTGTTACAGTTGGCTTCTGCTAGCAAAGAACACTTAAAATTAGTGATGTAAATTATAATTCGTTGTCAGCCTCTCTTGCACGGCTCTTCCACTTACTCAGTTCAGACTAGGTGTCTTTTCAAGGGAATATTTTAACGAAAGAACAGTTTTTAAGACTCAGAAAACCAACTGAAGCTTGCAGCACTGTCCTAAATGTACCACACATTTCCTTTCCTTTGTAGCGTGGTCTCTCCAACTGCACAAAAGAGGTTCTGTTTGTGAATAACCATTTCAAAGTAGATCCACTTCTTGACATGAAGCAAACAATTCTAACCTCAGGTGAAACTTGTAGTTTCATTGTTTTGCATGTCTATCTTAAAACGTGCTATTATTTCCCTAATAAATTCTCCAGGGGTATGAGATCTTGGTGGATATTTTAACATCTATTCAAAAAGCAGTAGTTGCAAGATGGATGTTTCCTCTTCAGGAAAGTGACCTTGTTGAATAATTTGGCCTTATTCTAAGGAAGATTTCCGTCACACAGAGGGCAGCAGACTTTCTGTCAAGGTTCTTAGTAACTGCAATCTCTTTTAAAGTGTAATCATAAAAGAAAGTCTTCATTGAGGAAGCTTCAGGTGGATTGTAGCACAAAGGGAATGAATGGGGGAGGGTAGAGTGTGGCCAGCCCAGGAGAGCTGATAAACTTGTTCAGTGCCCTGGTACAGTAATATCTAGTGGGACTTGGGCCATGTGCTGTATAGATAAAAAAAAATCCTCCCTCCTATAAAGGATTTACAGCCTGACAGAGTCTACTCAAGTTTGAACTTCCAGACATCATTAAAATACGCCAGCAGACACTGTTTCCAAGTATTTTAGTCTCAGTTATAGAAAGCCAAGTATATATTGTAAAGGAGATTTGTTACTTACTGTCCTCTTAGTCACTCAACCCTTATTTCAGTGCCTTGAGCTTTTGCTGGAAATAGTGCAGCTTACTCTCCCTTTCAGCATGTGATGTCACATGTGATGTTCTTAAGGCTTTTGGTCCGAATCTCCAAAGAATTAGCAAGGAATTTTTTTTGTGACTTGGCAGGATTCTGTACAAATGATCCCAAGTGGCAGAGGAAATATATCTGCTTTGTCACGGAACTGAGCACTGACTTCACCAGAACTTGGTCAGAAACAGCTATTAAGGATGAGGTTGCTGTCTGAGTTAAAGAACATGGCAGTTCTCTGGAGGACAAATAGTCTGTATGTGATCCCACTTTCTCTATGGTCCCCCTGAAAAATGCTTTCAGTGCTTTGCAGCTGTCAAAGATAAAGTCATTTAGTCTCTACCTGATGGACAAGGCTTTTTAAGGTGGTAAAAGTGCAGGTAATCAAACAACTTTGACATTTCATGAAGAGAACCTTGTTAAAGATGATGAATTTGGCTGAAAACTTAAAAGCTAAGTATCAACTGTCACACAGGATTGTCCTTGAGATTCTGTTCCTTATAAGCGTTGAATATCTTGCCCTGTGTGAATAAATAGTCTTTTAAACATCCTTAACTATTATGCACATATTAACTCATCTTGCTGCCCTTTTCATCTGCTTGAGGATAAATCAGCAATGACTTTTTGACACAGAACTTTGTTCCAAAACCACATTTTCCTTAGCTGCTATCTGGTAGTTGAATAGGTTGGTATTGCCTTTCATTTTGGGAAAGCTGGAAAGGAGGAATTTGTTGGAAGACCTTATGTTTAGGTCTCTAATTTGTCCATTTCCTCTTCAGGGACAGCTGAAATGTTACTGTTGCCTTAATGTGCTCCTGTGTTTCACATGAAGCTGGTACCTGATGAGATTAGAGTAAATGATAGATACTGGCTTTTTAAATGTGAATACTACTAAACCGGCAAGTTGCAGACTTCAAATGGTTCGAATTGGACTAATTAACAGCAAATCCAATGGCGATTTAAGCTTGGGCTTCTGCTATGTACTTAAAGTAGCTTCTTTAAAAGGAGGTTATAAATGCATCCGCAGATGCAAATGTAAAGTAAAAATGAAATGGTTTGTCTCATGCAGATGCTGATAAGAAATAAGATTAAAAATCTCATTGCTGTCCTCTCCTTTCATCTGTTCTGTTATTTCCTACCTCTAAAACAATAACACCAAGGGAATATTACCATAGCTCAGTGTTTGTCTCTGTGGGGCTCAAGGATATAAAGTTGTCACTAGCACCGTGTGCTGCTGCACAGAAAAAAAAAGAAAAAGCTTTGTAGCCCAAGGATGTTTGTTTAAAAATTGACTTTGTATCTGGAAAGGAAGTGTATGTACAATGCTATCATCTTTGGCTATACACAAAGAACAATGTTCACATAAAGTGTGTTGCTCTTTTTTAAAGCAATCTTCCTCTCCATTCTGAGGTGGTGGTGGGGGAGTGAATAATGACCCTTGGGCTGATGGAGCTATGAGCCATTTATTTATAGCTCCCTTATAAGAGGCTGGATTGCAAGCTCTGTGCTTTGTCTGAGAAATCTAGACCATTAAGAATGCCTTTGTAGTAATATTTTTTAGGTGAAATCAGTTACAAACTTGTCTTACTGTGCAGATGCTCCTGATGAGGCTTAATTCAAGGCCTTTATACACAAACCTTGTTCTAAAACATGGCTATTACATTGTTTCTGAGTAGGGAACCACCACCAATAAGCTGAGATTTAAAAAACAGTCTGGAAAAGATGTTTTGGGAATAGGAAAGATTTTTTCAATGGCTTTTCTACTTTGAATAACTAAAAAAAACCAAAAAACATTTCATGGTATTGATTATAAGAAACTGTAAAATACTAATAAAGCCTGATTGGATCAGTGTTCATGGTGGTGAACCTCAAGAGCTTGTATATTTAATTTAGATAAAGCTATTCCTGTCTCTTAGTTGAAGATGAAGTGTTTTGCCTTCTAGCCTTAAGATTGAAAATGGTAACCCAACTGCCAGTTTGTAATTTCCTCTCTACTGAAATGAGAATTGGATAAAGCTTTTTCATTAAGGATGAATTATCACTCTTAATTTTCCAGTTTATTCACATGGGCTAATGTTGTAACTCTTGAAACAGTTTGATACTTAGCAATATATCAGAAAACATTTCAAATAATTAGATGCCAGAGGCTTTATTTATAAAGATCAGCTGTTTAGGAATTTCTTCAAGATACATTGGAAAATCCTGTCTTTTTAAAGGCACTATTAAATGCACATATAGGAAAACTAAAAACTGCATGCAGTTTCCTTGAAGATTGCTGACTCTTTCCACAGTTGAAACTTTTTTTTTTCTGATTGATTTCAGTACTCATCTGAGAAGCTGAACAAAAGTGGCAGCTTGTTCCCTTTCGAAATCAATGGTAAGTTCTTCAGAAACCTTAGCTGTGTTTTACTGAGGTAATTGGTATAGCAAGCAGCCTTTCTTTTGTAAATAAGGTGAGGGGGATGGAGCATGCTGCTGTAGAGCCTGCTGGTTTAAGCTGGTCTTTGAACAATACTGGGAATAGCTGGTTGTTAAGTTTTGTACTTGTGATCTGCTTTGCATAGTAAAAAGCCCTTGTAACACTTTTTTTTGTTCAATATCTGCCTGGGTGTACAGAAGCAAAGTAATGCTGTTTTTCATGTTGAACATCTTCAGATTCCTCAGCTAGTAGAAATCTTTGTACACCTTATTATATTCTTTGCCACGTAGAATGTCCAGCACGATGCAAACAATAAGCTGAAGTTGAGTGCCCTCATAGACGTTTTATTTGCTTTTATTCCCCCTTGGTCCTATTAGAATGAGTTTTATCTAGCAAAAGCAAAAGTTCCAGTTACTGATATGTAAACTTTGTGCTGCCTTATTAAGGGATGGACTTGAAATTTTGCATGTTATGTTTTCTCTAAGCATGGAGGACTTTGATTTGCTCAGTGGGATTCCTCATAAAATGTGAATCTTGGTTTGTGAGAGGTTTCAAAGGCAAATGGTGCCTTATCTTCAACAGCATTACCAACTAGGCAGGTATCCTGGTGGGAGTCTGTTATAGACCACCCAACCAGGATGAAGAGAGGCAGACAAAATACTCTGTAAGCAGCTGGGAGAAGTCTCACAATCACTAGTCCTTGTTTTCATGGGGGACTCCAATTTACCAGATGTCTGCTGGAAGTACAATACAGCAGAGAGGAAGCAAGGCTAGGAGATTCTTGGAGTGCATGGAAGAAAACTTCCTGATGCAGCTGCTGAGTGAGCTCAACCAGGGGAGATGCCCTGCTTTACCTGCTGGGTTTGAACAGGAAAGCACTGGTGGGTGATGTGATGGTCAGAGGCTGCCTTGGGCACAGTGACGGGGATTTTTGGAGAAATAAGGAGGCAGGGATTAGGACAACTGCCACCTTGAACTTCTGGAGGGCAGACTTCAGCCTGGGTAGGAGGCTGGTTGACAGAATCCCTTGGGAGGCAGTCCTGAAGAACCAAGAAGTCCAAGAAGGCTGGATGTGCTTTAAGAAGGAAATGTGAAAGGTGCGGGAGCAGACTACCCCACGTGCAGAAAGATGAGCCAGTGGGGAAGAAGATTGGCCTGATTGAACAAGAGAGCTTTGGCTGGAGCTCAAGGCTGAAAAGGCCAGGAGAGCTGACCTTTGGAGGGAGTGGAAGGCAACTCGGGAGGACTACAAGGCTGTTGTCAGGTTATGCAGGGAGAAAAGTAGAAGGGCCAGAGTCCAATAAGAACTTAATCTGGCTACTGCCA
>VYZT01048264.1:0-31958 GCA_013400735.1 Pomatostomus ruficeps
GAGAGTGGATCCTGTTGCCTGGAGTTGTGGCTGCCCCAAGGCCAGGGGGGATGGGGTTATGAGCAGCCTGGTCTAGTGGAAGGTTCCCTGCCCGTGGTACCAGATGGTTTTGAGGACCCCTTCCAACCCAAACCTTTCTAGGATTCTATGAATATGAACAGAGGTTATAGACATCTTTTTTCTACCAGGGGAAAAAAAAATGATTTTTCAACTCTAGCATTTGAATAGTATGAATTATTATTCTATAAAATGAAAATTATTTCAATCACTGGACTTGTCAATTCTTTTTTTCAGGAATCACAACTGTGCTCACAATGACAACCATTAACACCCATCTTCGAGAGACTCTCCCGAAAATTCCATATGTGAAAGCCATTGATATGTACCTTATGGGATGTTTTGTCTTCGTTTTCATGGCTCTGCTGGAGTATGCATTGGTCAACTACATCTTCTTTGGCAGGGGACCTCAGCGTCAAAAGAAAGCAGCAGAAAAAGCTGCCAGTGCCAACAACGAGAAGTTGCGAATGGATGTCAATAAGGTAAACTGGAATGGGGATCAATTTTTAGCATTTCCCCAGGAAGGCAGACTCTCACTTCTGCCAGACAGTGCTTTAAAGTGTAATTTCTTGTAGAAAATGAGTGGAGTGGAATGACGATGACCTTGTCTTAGCTGTGCAGAGCAGTGTCCTTAGGCACCTCGGCAGTGAATGCTGCCCTCTAGGCTGGCAGGCTGAATGACCTGTTTCTAAAGCATGCAGTCAGTGAAGCTTTCCTGAGAGATGTCTTCTTAGCCAGAACGTAGACTTGAATATGTACACTCTGTTTCCAAAGAAACAAATCCAAAATGATGGCTGTATATTCTAGTAAGAGCTGTATGGAACATTGGAACTAAAACCTAAATTTAACCTGCTTTCATAAATTTTTCAGATGGGCTGGGTAAGAAATACTTGCCACAGAAGTGTTTAAAGCTTGACAAGTTTGCATATTTTTTAATGTATAATAGGCCAGGATACTATTGACTAAATGAGGAACTTCTCAGAAATAAACCATCAATGTGCTGTGTGCTTAATTTTGAATGTAAAAGTGGCCCCCTGGGGATAGAGAATTGAGGCAGAAAAGACATTTGCCAAGATACACACTTCTGGAAAAAGTATCCATTATGCTTAATGAAAATGGGCCACTTATCATAAAGCACTTGTAATTTGTCACTTTGACCATTTTGGGATGAATTTCACACGGTGGCAAATCTGTGCTGAATGCAAAAATGTACTCAGTGTGAAATGTATAAACTTTCACACACATGCAAAACTGGAAAGTTAAATAAGGTTGAATTATCTTTGGGGATCTGGGGGAGATTTGGGGATTTTGTGGGGTTGTGAGATTTTTTTGTCAGGGGAAGCTCTTTGAAGCTTGAATTCATTGTGATACTCCAAGGAGAAAAAATCAGTCAGAATTTAAAAAAAAAAAATCTGAATTAGAAAAAACCAAGGGATTATTTGTCAATTGGAAACTTAATTTTCATGCAGCTCTAGTGATGAAATCTCTAATGTTTGTTCAGAACTTCTACACACATAGTAGGCCTGCAGACAGAAGAACATTTTGTTCCAAAAATCCATCACATGTTGATAGCATAAAATAGTTTTATAGGTTATAGTTTATAATCTTTTAAGATGAAGAATTATATTGGCATGGCTCAGATCTCATCCGTTCATTGGTTTATTGTTTTTCTTTTGGATTGGAAAGAAACATATTTTAATGAATGAAGGCATACTCATAATGATGAGATTAATTTTGATGTTATGTTACCATATATCATCTTTTACCATTGTAAAGTTCATGAAGACAGTAACATACGTGTATTTCTATAGGTGATTTTTTCAGCAGTAGAAAAAAAAGCTGTGAGTTTTTATTTAATTTATCTTTTTTTTAATTGAATTTCACTTTTAAAAAACAATGCTGGAAACTACTCTGTAAGTAATTTCATAAGACTAGACCTGCATTTACATGAAGTCTTTCCTCTAATATCAAAGGAAGTTTAACATCCATAGGTGTCAGAGTGCCACCACTAGCTGAGGTATATTTTTGTACTTTTTTTTTTTCACTTGTGGTGTTTTCAATATTCTTGTTCATACAGCAGCTCTTTCAGCTGTGTAACAGAATAACCCAAGTCCAGTGGCAAATTGCTGATCCTGAAGAGGAATTTGAAAGCTGTAACTGGTGTGCTAATCCAGTCTGCTAGGCAGAGTGAATGAATTCCAATAAGTGGTGCAGAAATTTACCCCTACAGGACTGACACAAGGTGTACTGTGGAACACAAGGAATAACTTCACATGATTTGTATTTTTTTTATTCTGAACATTTTGCTTAATAGGATGGGCCAGCATGGTTAGCAGTCCCTGGCAGTTCCACTCTGGTACCCAGATCCACTCTGATCTGATAATCAGGTTTGCAATCCTTTAAGTAATGGACAGGGAATCAAATAGGAGAGGATCAGAGAACTTGTCCTACTGCGCAGAGCCTGCTCTGGGGAGAAGGAAAGGAGCTGACAGCTGTTCTTGTTGTTTGACCAGCAGCAAGAAAACAGATTCATATTTAATGGACCTGAATATTTTATCTAATAAAGGGAGCCAAATATTATATAATTACTTTCATTTATAAGAATCAAAAATGGGTCTGAACTGCTGAATTTAGTTCAGAAGCAGTTTTTCATAAAAACCAACATATTTTAGAAATAGACCATCCAAACACTCCATCTTTAATTAGGTTCCAATACTGAAGGACTGATTTTACAAGGTATGAGTGCTGTTTTGTGATATTCCGAGGTTCTTCTTGAATCACTATGTGCAATATTATGAATTCATCAGAATCAGATACGATAGAAGATTAATGCCATGAGGAATAAACTTCAAAATGCAAGGATGAAAATTTCTGCACAAAACAACTTCTGTTACTGTGTTCAGCACTGACACTGTGAATCAGGTGGATAAATAGTTACTGGAACTGCTGCTTGTAGTGCAGCATCTTTGCTTATGCTTTATAGACCAGAAATCTGTAATGGATTTCTTGCAATTCCAACCCTCTTGTTTGGTAACAATCTCATACAACTGTTCCATCAGCAGAAGGTGGTGAGAGGAGAAGTGCTGATCAGCCCTCTCATCCACAACCGTTTGCAAAATCAAAGGAGGAGTTAATTCATGCTCCCTTTATGCTGTTGAATTCTCCGTCATGGAGAGATTCCAGGCTCGACACCGGCACTGGTAGTCTCTCTGCTTTTGCTTGGTGTTATCCAGAAGATGCTACAGAGCCTACAAGACAGCACGGAAGCGCGATGGAAACTGTTTTTCCATGACTGTGGTATCTGCTGAATCCATTACAGTCTCTTGGAGATTTGGTGACTCAGGAGGAGAATGTCCTGTTTTTTCCATTTGAGTGAACTCCATCAGGCTGGCTGCATCCCAGGGTTCCCCAGGGCTATTCCAGATGAAACTCTGGCCAAATCTTTCTTTAAATTTCATATCATATTCATATCATATGCAAAATATGGTAGTTTGGGGTTTGTTCTATTTTTTAAATCATGGAATAGTTTCAGTTGGTAGGGACCTTTAAAGGTCACCTACTCCAACCCCATTTCAATGAGCAGGGTCATCTTCAACTAGATCAGGTTGCTCAGGGCTCCATCCAATGTGACCTTGAATGTTTCCAGGGGTGGGGCATCCACCACCTCTCTGGGCAACCTCTTCCGCTGTTTCATCACTCATTTTAAAAAAATGCTTACATATATCTAGTCTGAATCAGCACATAAGATTGCAGCTTCCTAGACTCCATATTCAAAGACTGTTGATCCTGTTTGCGGTAACGGAAAGGTAGAGAAGGAATTTGGCCTATATCTTGACTTGCTTCTTGGATACTGGAATCTGAGTAATAAAATCATGTAGAAATTTAAAGAACATAAAACTCAAGGAAGATTCTGACTCAGTTACCAGCAGATACATTGCTACAGACTTGTTAAATCATATTGGACTTGCTTTATTTTCTTTGCAGTGAGTTCAGGTAAAAATGGCTGTGAGTATCATCCTCCCACTCTTGAACCTCCTCAAGCTTCATTTAACAGTTTGTTCCTTTAGTCTAACTCATCAGCTTTTGCCTTGTCAAGACTAGTTGTTCTCTCTGTAAACAATCATATTGTTGCTTGCAGGTAAATCACTGTTTTCCTTCTTACTCTAGACATCCTTCCTTTATTTGAGGCAGCACTCACACCATTTCCTCACCTCTCTTTTCAAGTTCCAAGTCTCACGTCTTGAAATGCCTTTCTTGCCTTGGCAGTCTCAAGTTTCCGAGTCTCTTTCGTTCTGGTTGGCAAATGTCCATAAGGATACACTGGGAGTGTCTCATGTCTGCTCGAGGACCAACGTGTCATAAAGTAGAGTATGTAGAGATACTCTAAACCATTATGTCTTCTTATTCTGTGAACTTCTCTATTTTAGCTAAGAATGTGGATGGTCATCCGCATCCTTTTGGTCCTTTGCATTGCATGAATTTTCATGCTAATGTTGTCTGTGCTCCTTCAGGTTGATTAACAGACACATTAAAATACAGGACCAAATTCCAGCCTCTGGCTTCCCAGCATCATTCACCTGTGCTCCTGTGGGTAATTGTACATGCATCTGGCACACGTCAGCTCTTCTGTGTAAGATAATGTGCCAAAGGCTTTACTGAAATCCGTAAATCATATCTGTTCCTTCAGTAGGCACATTCAAATGGTCTAGAAGGATTTGGTCTAGAAGCCTCTATGCCCCTGGGGTTTTTTCTAATTGTAATTTTTTGTTTGTTTGTTTCTTTCCTGTGGGGATAGAAGGGGGCTGGGGGAGGGAACAAGCTACTGTCATATAACTCTTGGGGTTTTCTCCTTTATGAAGTCTGGCTTTGTCTTCAAATGATGATTCATTAACCACAATTTCAGTGAAGAGCCTGCTACAACTGCAAATGATTTCTAATGCAGACCCCCAGCCATTTTCATAAGCTTCATTTCTGTTATCGAAGCTCAGATAATGAGTTTCTTGGTACTCTCTCAGAACTGACTTACTCCCCTTAATTTTTTTCCAGGATCCAGGAGCCAAGTTGTTTTTCATTAATTTTTAAATTTATTCTTAGTTTGTTGGTTCTAGTAATTTTATCTTGGATGTTTCCATCTTGGAACTCTGGTTTAGATGGGCTTGCTGATGCTGACCACTGTAACGAGTCTGATATATCTTCTAGACGTTTGCACTCTGATCACCTCCCAAGTTTTATCTTTTCCATATGTTTTCCTGTGTTACTGAAGTTCCTGTCAATGAGCTGCACATGCTGTTACATCTTTTGGATTCTATTGTGGTTTTTCCTACAGTTTCTCATCTGACTCATTTGATCCAGACTACTGTGTACATCAATTGACTACACTGGAGGCATAAGTAGGGTGAAAATACTTTCCAATATCAATTAAATTTGTGTTTGTTATTATTCTGGATAGATCAGAAAACCTTCATTGCAGTAGTAAAAGCAGGACTCGCTTTAAAGACCGTGGTAAATGAGAGGCTGACTCCTCAGAGTGCCTCTTGCCATGTGTGTATCTGACCAGGGGTGATTCCCAGGGAAAAGCAGATTTATGCCATCCTTTCCCACAGATCAGAAGCTGACTGTGCCAGGCGGCAGAGACAATGCTCGCTGTGGGTATTGGAAACACGTCCTACGTGAAGACTCTCACTGAAGGAAGAGCTGTAGGTCTGTCTCCTTAGGGAGTACCTGGTCAGTCTTTTCTTCAACATCACTCTCGTTTCCTCACCAGGATACAACCTAGAAACAGGATGTGATACTTCCTGCTTTTCCAACTCAGATATCAAACCTTACAGAGACATTACCATGTAATGATTTGGTGCACCTTTCTTCCATTTCCAGTCTTTCTAATTCTTACCCGTATGTCATTCAGATGGTGGTTAAGTTATTTCTAAATTATTTAATTTTTTTCTTTATAGCTAAATCATCTAGCTTTATAAGAGTTAATTATTACAAATTAAAACATTTCTGATCTAGGATTTCTTAGCTATGTTCTTTCAAATAATTTGATTTGCCACTTCACAGAAGCAGCGTTATGTTTTGCATAATTTAAAATACATGTAAATACATCACTAAGTGTGGGTTTAGTTTGGATGCAGTTGCAGTAATCATTAAAGTCTACATGTTTCCAACCTAGCTTACAGCACAGAGAATGCTGCAATTGCACAGGCGATACACCTGAAGTACATGATAACATAAGTCACATGAATAAAACCGCCTTTAATTTTGCAATCATACTCTGTTATTGTGAGCAGTAGTACAGCGATTTCCCTCTGGGAAAGGGGGGGAAAATGTCAGTGTATTATGCAATGCTTCGTAAAACTGTTTATACAGATTTATTCAGTAGTTTTCTTTAAATAAATGTGAAGTGACATTGCTAACCTCTGCATGTTTAGATAAGGTTTCTTTTCTGAATACAAACTTTTTTTTAAATATACTGAGTGTATTTTTAAAACAATGAGTAATTCTTTACTCAGTGCTCTTCGTATTACGTAAGGTGTTCTGTCAGCACATCTGAAAGGGACAGTGCATTGCTGCTCACAGTGCAAATCACAAACAAGGTAAGTTGTCAGAATAATGGCAATTTTCAATCCAGAATTTGGGTACCAAGAACATGGAATGTCAATATTAATAGATTTGAATACAATAGAAGTGTTCCCAAAAAAATAGTGAAGGGTTTAGGGAGCTAAGGATGTTTAAACAAATCCAGGTATCTTTGCAATTCATTGCCCTCCTGGGCCAGTGTTGCTATACCTGGGTTCGCACAGGGTTGCTAAAGGGGTGAGATGGCAAAGCAACAACAAATAGAAGCTTAACCTGCTTTCAGATGCACTTGGGAACTTTCTTCCCCAGCTGCTGCGTTTTTTTCCTACAGCTTTTTGGCCAAGGAAAGGAGGCTGAGCAAGCTTAGCTGGACAAGTTTAATAGTTTTCCTCAGATCTTTCGCTCTAAGGGAACTCCACTGCACTGTCAGAGCTTTGAGACAAACAAGAGCACACAATTACCTGGTTCACAGGTGATTGCACCTAATTATTTCAGCTACACCCCTGGCAGGCTGAGGATGGACAGTTTCTGACCATTGTGCATCTAGCAGGGAAATGGGGCTCCCACAGCATCCTCCTTCCCCAGATGGCAGTTTCAGATGCAGTGTCTAATGTGTGGGTGCTCTTGGGGCAGGGCGACTGAGAACTTTCTGTTCCATTGTGCCAGACATGCCCTTGGTCACAGCAGCACCCTTGGAAATGGCACCGTCGGCTCAGGTGCTGGTTTGCTATCTGACATTTCCCATGGCAGCTTCCAAACTTCTTTTTACCACTTTACAGGAGAATAACTGGCAGAGTCTGTGCTTTTTCTTTTTCTCTGGCACACCCACAGATGTCTCTAGAAAAGGAGGGGTGAGTTGGATGGAGGAGTGTTTAGCCTGAGCCAAAGCCAATGCACTGATGTGTACCTGTGGCTTTTTGCAGGCCAGCCTGATGGATTTCAGTGCACTGCAAACAGACAAGGTCACTCTCCTCAATTTTCAGGCTGTGGTGTGAAGATGCATTAGCAGGGCTGCAGGCCTGAGATAATAGACCCTGCTCCAAAGCAATGCTCCAAAACAATTAGACTTGGCTAATGCCTTTATTTCCCCACTGATTTACTGCTGGCTTGCCGCTGGCCTTTTCAGTTCATTGCAATATTTGTTCATTTCTGTCTGAAGAAATCATATAACACATCTTCAGGGAGAAGAAACTATTGCAAAGGCACCTAAAACCATTGAGTACCTATTACATAGAAAGGCACTTTATACCCTGTGGACTAGAGGTACTTCTAGCATAAAACATGAGTAAACATATATAACATGTTTACAACAAGATGTAAAAGCTTTTGGTAAAAAAGAGGATTTTTAAACTGGTTATATGCACAGACTCGGTTAATAAACTGAACAGGATATTAAAACACTAAGGCAACAGGAAGCTCTTAAAATTTCAGTCTCAAATCTCAAATCCTTACTGCTCTATATTGCTGGAGCTAATGCTGCCACTGTCCAGATGTCAGGGAAAGAATTCATCCTCTTTCTTTTTCTCAAGGAGAGTTTTCCTTTTGTTTGCAGTACAGGTAAAGCTGCACGAGGCCTGGTTGTTGATCCAGGGTCAGAAGGAATTCCTTACACAGCAGTTTATTGAAGGACTTGTAATAAAGTGGGCACGGATTATAAAAGTTTTGCTTTTCTCCTAAATTTAGATTCATTATTTCTCAAGGAACAACTTGCATATGAAACAGTCAGCAATGCCCAGGGTGCCTGGCCAGCCTCTTCGTGTTTCATCAACTCAGAGTTTGGATAGGAGCGAGATTTGAGAAGTTCCAGTTTTAGCTCAGAGCACTTTGCAGAAGCAGTCAGAAGGTGCTTTGTTTCCACGATCTGTGCTGGTATTCCACATGACATCTGAATAAAGGTCAAATCAACTGCGTGAGGCTTTGTTTCTCCAGCTGCCCTCCTCTGAATGCCATGTTTAATTAATGTAAGACCAGTGCCTGCACACACGTTTAAAGCACATTATCCCCTTTGCTTTTGTACTGCATCTACAGCCTGTGACCCTGAGCAGAACACACTTTTTGGTTCGTAAAAGAACCCCTTAGTGCAGTTTAGGTCATTATATCAAGTTGTGAAGAAATAAGACCCAAAAAAAGACAAATTATGTACAGTGAAGTAGAAGAAATGTATGTAGCTGCAGTCCAGAACATGTGTCTGGCTAGGGAATTTGGTGAATTGACTTCCTGAAACACATGAGCTCTGAAGAGTTTATCAAGGTTTAATTCAGTGGCCAGGAACTGGCAAATTTTTGTCCAAAACAGAAGCTGTAACTGCAAGTAGTATGTGCTAGAGAAGGTAACCCGGTTGTGCTCATGAATTTTGAGATCACTGGATTATGTATACTTGGATGTCACTAAGGGGTAAAACTATTGTTATAAAGCTGTCACAGTGACTGTTTGTCAGCCTCTTTATTTATATGAGAACACGTTCTAAGGACTCCAGCCAGGTAGATGCATTTAGAGACAATCCAGTTAGACAGGCAGAAATTGAATGCTTGCTTTCTTCTTTTCTTTTTTTTTTTTTTTAAAGGATGTTAGTGTTTGTATTGCTTACACATATGTTAAATCCAGTGAAACAGTCATGCTGGCCTGTGAAGACCTGTGTTTCTTGGTAAATTGACTTAGTTACAAATCTTTTCGGGTTCCACTGCTTTCCCAGAATTCTGCATACAGAGACAGACAAGAGTTAGTTTCATGTAACAGGAAAACTTCAGGAGGTCGGTAGGATTATGCCTAAACTCAAATATATGTATATAGAGAGAAATATATCTATATATGAATATATCTTTTTTAATCCTTAGGAACTACTTTGAAGAATACTTCTGTAATGATGAGAGGTTGTACTAGAACATGGAATTCTATGTCTTTTTTTATTCTTATGTCTCTATTCCTCTTTTTAGAAGTGTTAGAGACTTGCATTGAGTTTTCTTCCCCATGTAAAAAATGGTTGAGACTTCTCCCTGAACCTAGAGCACCTTGCAGCTGTGTGCAGACAGCCCTGGCCTCGCTCATGTTCCCAAAACAAGCCCCACATGCTGGTAATGGGGTTGTCAGAAACTCAACACTTGTGGATGGCCTGAAGGATGCACCAGTAAAGGTCACAGAGTCTAAATCAATAGGATTCTTTTCATGTAATGGGTTTCTTTGGACCACTTTCTATCCGTGTGTTTTGTAAGTATTGGAACTATAATATGTTTAATTAACCAAAACCAAGTTTGCTTGAAATGTACAGACACAAAAAGCCACCACAGCATGAAGAAAATGATAATCAATTTTTCTTTTCCCTAGAATTAATGCATACACAAAACCAATTACAGTATAATATAAATTTTGTAATGATACGTAATATTGATATATATTTTGCATACACAGGAATTTACTTAGAAACAAATCCAAAATTACTAACTATGTTCTGGTGAGAAAGTTTCTTCATTCTTGTCACTCATTTCAAAATGTTAGACTCTCCCCAAAAAAGCAGGCTCCCAGTGTACAAGTAAATCATGCAGGAACATTTTAAATTCGTTAGCTTTTTTTTTTTTCCCCACAATTTTAAAGCAGAAGACTTTCCATCTTAGTGTCAGGACTACTCCTCTGAGCCTTGCAGTATCTATAGCTGTAGAACTGTCTCTGTTTCAGCCTTCTAAATCAGCACTGAACATGATCATGTGAAATAATTTTCTGGATCTTTTTTAATTTGGAAATTTGTTATAAAATGTTAGACATTCATCCTTCTTTCCTTTGTAACAAAAACTTCTCAGTGATTTTTCCGTAGGAAAATCTCAGGAATTTTCTTTTAGTTTCCTTGTTGTTGTTGAATTAGTTGCAGTTTCTCTCCAGAGTTTTATCTTTGGACCTCATGCTGTCTCTGAACATGTTTGTCTTTGGGCTGGGCCCAAGAATTGTGTCTTCCCCCAAGCCACAAGCCCAAATCTGTTGACAAGTGAGTATATCATGGTCAGATGGATGAAACTGGTAGACTGCCACTCAGCCCACCCACTCCCATGACAAGGATGTGCTGTAGAGCTCTTTGCACGTTATATTTGGCTTCAAACAAGAAAAATAACGTCTTTAGTATATTTTACAGAAGCTGTTCTAGAGAAGCAACTTAACAACCTTATATTTACTGTCTAGTTCATATTTCAAAACCATAACCCTATCCAAATGATACCCTGGAAATTTTAACAGTTGTGGTGATAATCGTGTGTTCGATGCATTTCTGTATTTTTCATGAAACTTTCTTATATAACCAGTTTTGCTCTGTTTCTGTAGTAGATTTTTGGTGCTAGATATATCTGCTAAATTATATTTTGTAAGCCACCATAATGGGAGACTTATGATTGTCCTGAAGGCTTGATGAAAATTTGATTTTATTTATCACAGATGGAAGAGAGCAGCTTTTATGATGCAGGTTCTCGGTGATGTATTCTTCATTTATTTTATCTTCAAGAAAATTAATTGTATCCTTGTAAATGGGATGATATTTTAACAAAGAAATAACAAATAACTTCAGAGCAATAGTAGTAAGAATCTGGACTGCCTAACACCTTGGTTTTTGTGAAACAGTAGGATTGAAGCTGCTGTTAATTGCTACCCCAGAAGTCTTCTGTTCCAGATCATCTGCCTTTGCTTCCTCCTGAATGTCTCAGTAGCAGAAAAATTGTTGCTGAAAATTGTATTTGAGAAGATGTTGATATAAACTTCAAGCTTGTTGAATTCTATGCCGTGGTTTGAACAAGTTCATATTTCATGGCTATTATTCCAATGCCATCAAACCAAAGATGCTTTAGCCTCTCTCATTTCATCTGGGCACTCGTTCTTCAGTGCCTTAAATACAGAATCCCATATTTAAGGAATGGATACCAACAGGAAGTTGTGTTTTCCACCATTTCTCCAGAATCCTACAATACTTGCAACTAAGTTATTGATGTCTTACTAAAGATAATGATCAAGGAGTCACATCTATCAGAAAGTAAAACTGGGTGTCTAGAGATTGATTCACAAGTATTTAGAGCAATGTTAAAGCTCCATGTTCAGATCTTGTTATTTTTTCCTCACCTTTTTTGTTTTGTAACTCTTACAGGTTTCTTGGGGGGGCAGGGTGTGCTGAGATTTTTAGGCTTTAAAAAGCTCAAGAACCTGAAGAAAGTTGTACTGTAATTTGCAGAGTTTCTCTGAATTTTCTGGCCTGAAACCAAACAAAGCAACCTGGCATTAAAAGTCCACCCAATTTTTCTGTCCTCTAACTGCATTGTTTCCAGCCTGACCCAAACCTGAGGTGCATAACAATGCTTGCTAGCCTGGTTTCATAAACAGTCACTGCAACACTGGCAGGAAGTTGGGTTTTGTATGGACAATGGAAATGCAGTGTTCATTGCATTGTTAAAGACATTGTTTCACATGTGGATATTTTGCAGTATTAGGCATTTGTGTGTTATCAATTTCTATGGCTTTATCTCAGGAGACTGGCTTATCATGTCAAAGAGACCAGTACAGCTTTAAGCCGGTGCCCTTTGAAAACCATTCATTGTTTTTCCTTCGAGTGAGCCCAGCAGCAGCTTAGCCAGAACTCCTACCTCCCACGCATTGCCTGGGCAGTCCCCAGGGCTCAGGGGTTCCCACTCAGTAAGTCAGGCCTTACTGATGAGGTGGAAGGTCCCTGTCACACCTAAATTACACGTCCTACTTTCACCTGTCTTGCCAGAGCTGCTGGGACTAGTCAGGAATGGGATGTTACTGGTTTTCCAAGCAAATCTCAGCTTTCAAGAGGTGGGAAACTGCCTAGATAGTACGAAGATCTTTATCTATAACAAATTAAATTATATATCTGGGGATGTCATGGAAGTCTTCATTGTGAAAGGGGCCTTTATTTCTGTCTTCATTTCTTAAGAATGTCAGTTCACAGAACATAGAAATGCTAAATTTCAGCTTTTAATCTTTGTAATATACTGGGTACTTCCAGTTTAGACTTCATGGTTTAGCTCACCAGATTTTGGTTTTGTCTAGTAGCAGCTCTACTTAATAAAAGGATATTTCTTTTCAATTTATGACTGTTTTGTTTCAAAAGGTTTTTCTATCAGAAATTTCCATCCCTACAGTCTATTTTATACACAGCTTCTGAGCTATTCCACCATAAAATGAGCCATCAGTTCCTGCCTGGAGTTGAAGGTTGTAGGTGAAAATGAACAGTGTATGAGAAAGGAGAAGAGTCAGTGTTATATCTTTTCAATCCATCAGTATAAATTCCTCACGTATTATGAAGTGTGTTTGACAGAACAGCAGAGCATCATCACCGAGGAGCTGATTTACTGAAAGTGAAACATTTCAGAGGTCTGGTCATCCTTGGAGGATTCCTAACCAATGTGTGTGGGAGTTGTAATTTCCGTGTATTTTCCAGTTGCTAATGTATTAGTGTAAGAGGAATTCCTCAAGAAAGCCATCATTTTGGAGTTTCTAGGTGTCAGGAAGAATATGTAATGGTAACATTTCTATGCTTTCCTCTGTATTCCCTTTGTTTGAGACCATCAAAAAAGTCATGGCCTCTTGCAAGGCCCCAGAGTCAGCTTTTCTTCTGTTTGACCAGGACTATAAATGACTATCATTTGCATCATATATTTTGTCATTCACATTTAAGATTGATTTATAAAAACCCCAGTGTCTTGCATGGTTGCTGAGCTCTGGTCATTTCTCCTCCACTTCTGCTTTCATCTTTTATTTCCATAGTACTTGCTGCTGCTTTTTCTCCATCTTCATCCTCCCTTCCTTTCTCGTTCCTGAGAATTTCTCCATTAAGTTTGAGCTCTCCTGTTCACCATAAAGAGTCGAGTTCTATGGTTGAACAATCCTTCAGCACCAAGAGATCTTTTTAACCTTCTTCCACCTCCTTTTGAAACCACTTTTACACTTACTTTCCCCCCAGAATAATTTTAATAATTGTTTTCATATCATCATATCTTCCTTGGTCAAATGACCAAATGAAAAATACATTTACATCATAACGTTATGTTACCTTGAGGAGCAGAGCAAGGCAGTAATAGCACCTCTGAAGCCAGAATGTACCTATTTGAATTGTTGGCTTAGAGGTCCCTATATATTTTAATTACTTGTCCTACTATTACCCTAGAGTGCTTTAATTTTAAATGAAAGATAATAGCTGCCTTATCTCTAAGGAAACTGGTCTTGATTTTATTAACTTACAGGACAGAAGAATAATTGGCACATATCATTGTCCAGAAATGTATTCAACAAAGGTATCTTTCATTGTTTTCTAATGTTTTTATCCTCAGAGACTTAAAATTCAGGTCTTGGCCGCTTATGGTCATTAAAGATCCCATGGCACTTTTTTATAGCGTGGTCATCTCAACCCCGAGCACCTGGCCAAATCTCAATTTATGTAACTGTTCTGCTTACCCAGCATTCCCCACCACCTCTCACCCACCCATAGTTTCAATTGGCTACAACATTCTCCATTTCCTCGACTAAAATAAAGTGTGTTGTTCTGCACTGTCAGTCACCACATTTCACCTCCGAGGTGATTGTGCTTCACTGGGAAGTGAAGTGGTTCTTCTTTCTAATGCTTGTAAAGCGCTTTGGGATCCTTTTGAATGGGTGCTGCTGTTGACAGTAAATGTAGTTCACTGTCACTCTCTCTCAGGCGTCACTGCGTTACAAAGGCATGGTTTAGTTAGAGCTGGGCGAATCTACTCGGTGCAAAAAACATTCCCAGCCTTCTCTAACCTGACAGGGAACCTTTTGCCAAAGGCTGAACAGTTAGATTGATTTCTTTCTGGGTTTCCTTCCTTCCTTCCTTCCTTCCTTCCTTCCTTCCTTCCTTCCTTCCTTCCCTCCTCCCTCCCTCTCTTCCCACATTCATTTGTACTTCTGGACTGGAACTTTGGGAGTTCCTTTGGGTTGGAAATTCAAAATACCATGAAAAAATGCAGTTATTTCTATGGTCAATTCATTGCTCCAGATGCAGGAGGGTCGCATTAGTGCTCAACACCTGAACTTTGTGGTGTTTACCTGGGAATGGTAACACTTGAAGGTTCGCCCATCACTAATATTTACTGCATTTTGCATTATTTCTTCTGAAAAAGCATTAGAATATTGAAAAATGCTGTGCTTCAACTCTGATATGAGTGTGATATGTACGGAAGAAGACATTTTGCCCTAGAAGATAGTTTAGAATATTGCTTAATGTTTTTCTTTGCCCAGCATCACTAATCTTACTAACTGCTTCCAAGATTATCAGATATCTGCAGCATTTTGCTGCACTAAGAACAAAAAGTTCACTGGAGTGATCCCATGTCACTGAACCATGTCTGTGTCTAACTCTAGCAGATTAAAATAGCCTTCCTTGCATGTGTGTTGCACAGAATGTATGCAAAAATGTAAAGAGCACTCAAATTTCTAATATCATTGCAGATCAAAGGATAAAATGCTTAAAGTAGATTCATCTTAAGAAGATTTAAGATGTGAAAAAATTGGTTGGCATTAAAATCTTTCCCCAAATAGTATCCTAGAATGCACAACACTGAGGTGAAAATAACCCAGGCCTTGGGCTAAGGGGTAAACCCATCACTTTGGTGGATGTTACATCGAACTTCCCCTGACGTCACTGGAACCAAAACGTCTTTTCTTGAGTTTATATGAAAATATAGAAAATGTAGCTTCCAAATGACTTTGCACCCCTCATGTAGGAAACTTACCTTGTTTCTTGTGGGGCATTTTGGGAACAATGAATGCCAAGTGCCTGTAATTAGTTGTTTTATTTTTAGGACCCTGAGAGTCTTATGATTGGTCTGAGATCTAATAACAAAAATGATTCCCCTTTTGTTTTACCCCAAAAATCACAAAAGAATTTTCTAAATAAATGCACTCATTAGGAAAAAAAGGTTGGAATCAATCTTGAGAAGTTTCATAGATCATTTTGAAAGCTTTTGCAGATCCATGCTTTTGTTGGTATTACAATAGCAGAATGCTACTTTTACCTTAGTTCTGTCTGTTGCAGGTGAGAACTGATTTTTGGCCTTCCTGGATAGAAGCAATGTTCTGTCACTATGCTCAATATCATGCTACAGAGTTCTTAAAGGAATTTTTCTTGAGTTCCAGCTCAACTTTCCTATTTTTACGGTGCTTTTGGAGTAAAGACTGATTTCCCTAACACACGAGGGATTTCAAAAATTTCATGTGGCTTTGATGAAGAGCAAACAAAAATGAAAGATTGTGTCTGTTTCACATTGAGTCATGGCATTTGATTTAAAACTAAAATATAATGAAACCAGAGGGGTGCAAACTCACACAGGTCAGGGGGAAAATGGGAGAGGGAAATCTGGCATCTCAGCAATGCCGGTTTTTGTGTACCACCTGAACAGATGTAATCACTCAAATGACAGTGTTTCAGTAGGTCCAAAGTCGCTCTGTGAGCCTGTGACTTCCCAGTTCATAACTCTGTGCAGGGGTTCTGCTAAAGAGCCACTGCTTTAAACCCAGTTCTCCCACCTTGCCACAGGGGTTTAATAATGGCAAATACAGTCTGCACTGGGCACTGCAGGGAGGTACCTGCTGCTGACAGCTGGTTTCTAAATATTACAGAATACACTAATACCCTGCTTAGAAATCCACAAAAGTCACAGTTTTTGCACTTTGAGTAATAATCATAGAATTATATTCTGTATGTGATAAATTAATAACGTGGCTGAGTTATTCTTAAAGGAGCTCTGGGACAGTTTTTTTCTTATTTGGCCCAGAGTATATCTGCACTACCATCACTAATTCAGTGTGATTAATTAGTTTCTCATTAGCTATTATTGTTTCTAAAGTATTTTTAGTTAATTAGAATCTGTTATCACACAATTCAAAATATATACTTAGAGGGAAGGCTGAGAAGAATTAGAACTTCCTAAATAACTTTTATTTGTTTTCTATAAATGGATTATTTTTAAAATCTCCTACCACACTCCATATCTACTCCAGATTGCCTAAGAGTAGAATTTAGTTCCTTATCTTTGAAATCCTCTTGATTGTCTAAGGGGGTTCTTTACAGTATCAATTGAATATTTGTTCACTGAATTGCCTTTAAAGAATGCATAGTAGCTAAATCTACCCATTGAAACAACTGTTCGATGTACATTTGGTGTGATTACATTCTGCATATCTTCTTCCTTGCTTGAAATTGCAGATCTCTGCTCTTGCAGCAGTGAGGTCTCCACAGCATGCACTGTATTTCGGACATTTATTAGCACTGGGCATGGAGTTTCCACGGAGCTGTAGTTAGGCTGTGCCATTGCCTGTCCCCAAGGAACCAGCACTGCTGGTTGGAATGTGGGGCCCTGGAATGTGCATTCTCTGCTGCAGTGCTCTGTACCTCGCTCACAGAGGCAGAGAGGCCTTGCGAATACTGGACGTTTATGTCAGAGCAAAAGTTTTCATTTGAAAGAAGAAAAACCCAAACCAAAGCAGACCCTTTTCCATTTGATTTCCTTCCCAAACCCCTGTAAAGTTCAATATTTTCTCCAGATATCCCACCCAGTGGCAGAATCCCACTGAGGAGCTGAGCATGTCCTCTGTTCCCAGGTGTTGCTTGTGCTCGCTGAACAAGCGGGTCTGGGGAAATACCACTTATTGCATTATATTATACTGCACCTATTTCTCCTCGAGCTCACAAAAAAATGATAATAAATATAATCACAGCTATGCTTAAAGTCTTTTAGGCTGCCATCCAATCAATTAGTAATGTTAGATACAGCCCTTATCAACATGGCTTCAGTTTGCAACCGCCTGGGCTCCCTTTCTCTCCTGCTGAGTCTGCTCTCTCGTTTTTTACAGATGGATCCGCACGAAAACATTTTGTTGAGCACACTTGAAATTAAAAACGAGATGGCTGCCTCGGAGGCTGTGATGGGGCTTGGGGACCCTAGGAGCACGATGCTGGCCTATGACACTTCGAGCATCCAGTACCGGAAAGCCGGTTTGCCCAGACACAGCTTCGGCCGCAACGCCCTGGAGCGACACGTGGCACAGAAGAAGAGCAGGCTACGGAGACGCGCGTCCCAGCTGAAAATCACCATCCCCGACTTGACTGATGTGAATGCCATAGATCGATGGTCTCGCATATTCTTCCCTGTTGTTTTTTCCTTCTTCAATATTGTCTATTGGCTTTACTATGTGAACTAAGAAACAAAGCCACGCAGGAAGCAAGAACTGGATTTCTCTTCAAATCGGTTGTACAGCCAAAAGTGGGACTTAGAAAAATTCTATTCAGGACAAAAAGTTATTTTAAAACACCTTAGTTGCTGGCCCACTCTATGGTCTGTTTTTATAATGTTTTGGTTGTATCTGCTAAACCGTATCTATGTTAAGTTGCAGTATGGACATATCCCCTTATCAAACTACAAGTGCATTTTGAGTGTAAAGGCAAATTGGGTTTTGAAAATCACTTCTGTCTCATTGTCCCTCACTCTTTTTTTCTTTATTTTTTTTCCCCTATGGCCATTTGTGTTTAGTGGTACAAATTATAGAGGAGCATTTGAGAAACAAGTTTTAATTTCAACAGCAGTACATGCCATTCCTAGGGAAACTGCATATCCGAGGCATGCATCTAGATTTGAGAGAGTGTACTGAGTTGTTACCATGCTTATGAAACACATCATACACTTTACTTTTTAAATGTGTAAACTTGAAAACAAGTAGTGCCTATCATCTTTCCGAGATGATGATGGTCAGAGGTTTCCCAGCCACATTCAGGTATTTTCTTCTATTTATTGAAAGAACTAAACCTTTGACTGGTAGTATTGGGGTTGGGTGTTTGCACAGAAGCTGAAGCAAGAAGCACTGGTTCTGTTTGTGTTTTAAAGAGAGAACGTATGCTCACAGTCCCAGTGACTGTGTTTGGGACTGATAGAGGAATGTAGGGGTGGTATAAAAATGCATCAGCACTGACTGGGTGGATGCTGCTGAGTTGTGTTGGGGAAAGGGAATCATCTGTCCAAAGTGCCAAAATTGGTTGCCCAAACTAATTCTGTAGGTGGCTGAAGGAAGCCAGTGGTGCCCTGCCTTTCTCTAGGACAGGGAGAGCGAGAGAGCAACTACAAAGTGCAGGGACAAGGAGACAGGAGGCTATGTACACATAATATATGTGTGTGTGTATATACACACCTATATATATATTTATATATATACACACTGGGCAGGTGGATGCTGTCAGCTGCACACACCTTAATCTGAAACAGCCGTGTGGAACTGAGTGGTTTCTTCCAAGTCTGCACCTTTCCAGCATTCCTGCTCTTGGTTAAGGGTTCTGCACCTCTTCCAGCAGTCAAGGTCTGAGCGTGGGGATTTCTGTACGAGAGGTGCTGGCAGGGTGTTTGCTCGGCCCGGGTTAGGCAATACCATTCCACTTTAGGTTTTCCTTAATGCACTGTTCTAAGGGAAAGAAATTGGTAGCAATCCCTTTAAGAGTTTAAAACTCTTGAATGTTTCCTGCTTTAGGATGATTTCCATTGAAAAATTAGTAAACTTTCAGTTTTTGGGGAACTTCTTGAATTAAAAGGCTGAGATTTTTTCACTCTGTTGAGCTTTATTTTTACAGGCAAAATAGAATAGACAAAAAATAAATTATACAAAAAAATTTTGTCACTTATTCCACTGTGGAGCTTTTTTTTGTAATGAAAAAAGCAGTCACAAGAACTGCATAAAAAGTAAAAGTTCTTGATGGCTTTTACTCAGTCAGGTCCCCAATAGTGTTTGATACAATATTTCAAGAAACAAAAGCCACATCTGTTGCATCCATACTACCTCTCGTCTGTGTACAAATTTTTGAAAGAAACTAGAGAGTAAAAGAGTTTCTTCAGGGTACTGAAACCATTTCTTCAGAATATTTTTCATAAAATATTTTTAAATTTTTTTGTTCTTTCTTCAAAAGAGTAATTTTCTTACAAGTTTCTGTGGTTTTATTTTTGGGTTTTTTCCCTCATTTGACAATGAATTATAGTAACAGGAAGAGAATAGTTGTGGGAACTAATAGGCAAATAATCTGACTTGTTTTTGAGCACTTCATATGCTTATTTCGGGTTCAAATGGGAGAGGGTCCTTTCGGAGCCTGAGATGGGATTTGCAGCACACCCTACCTGCCAGGAAGTTGTGTGCATTCACCCACTGCCTCCAGCTCAGACTCTGCAATATGGAGAGACAGCTTTTCCTCATGGGATTAAGTTCCCAAGTCAGAATTTAGCTCTTTGTTCACACACTTCATTTGTGACTGCATTTCATGCACAACGCAATAACTTCTGTAGATGCACTTGGGATTTCAGCTGATAGGTATGAATCACGTTGCCATTTTCTCCCAATTCTGAGAAATGGAGCCACATCAAAATTCAGTATTTCTCTTCAAAGTCTATTCTTTAAAAATGGTATTAATTATCCTCAATTAAAGCAGTCTTATAGTATTCTTCTGTACAAGCTTTTCTTTCATTTCAGAAATTGCTGCCAGCTCCTTTTTTTGTTTCCGAGAAGCAGAGTGTGACCGCAGGGAGCTCACAGCCTGGCTGTGGTTGCTACACATCAAATATAAAACCTTACAGGGAACACGGTGACTCTCTGCATTGGTAACTGCTTCAGCTCTTACAAAAACCACAGAGATCGAACCCTGGAACTGCACATTCACTTTTCTGAAGCTACAGTACAAGCCATAATACTCTCTGATGCTGCTTTTCAGAGAGTGAAAGAAAATGTTTGGTTTCTGCTCAGGTGTCACTAGGAAAGATAAATTATTTGTGGGGAAGGAGCACTTTGATTTTACTATGTCCTTCTGGCTATTAATGTGATGTATAAAATTAGTGAAAGAGAAAGATTCTATCATTTTGTACTAAGGCTTAACACTGTGATATAAAAAGATGGGGGTGAGAAAGGCTGGTGAGGCACTGTCAAGGAAAAAGCATAACTCGAGCCCAAGGTGAGCACTTACTCCTGAGAAACTTGAGAGAAAGTGAGAAACGGTGAGAAACGGGGTTTGCTGTGTGTGCTACCCTCCAGGTAAACTAGAATAAATTTGCTTTTATTTTAGAATTGACCGAAAATGAATATTCTAGATATTTTTAATCATGTTAATTGTTGTTGGTTTCAATAAACAAAATAGCAGAGTTAATAATTTAGATAAAACTTGTAATATAATTATAGTTGCACATTTTATTGTTCTATTAGACATAATAGCCAGCAATTAAGGTGTTTTTCATCTTTGTGAAATTCATGGGCAAATTATGACCATAACATGGCACAGTTTTAATGAAACCTTTGAGATCAAGCTGTAAATATATACTGTACATGACTGCTAGTAAGTATGATACACATTTTCAGAACTGAAAATTCATGCAACATATTTCTGTGTTTGCATAAGGAATGTTATGTTTCTATCCTATCGCAGTTCAATGACTGGGAAGAAAGACTCAAGCAATGACATTGTGACCATTTCTTTTCTCATTCCCAGGGGAGGAAAACAGAGCCCTAGACAACAGCGTGTGGCAGAGTTCTTTAGAGAGTACTCACATTCTAATAAAAAGGACATCAAAGCTGTAAGGTACAAAAGCACAATGCATAGAGAAAATGAGTGGTGGTCTTACACCTGGGGAAAATATCCTATTTATTTCAGAAAAAAATGTGCATTAAAATTAAACCTCAATTAATTTTCACTCTAATTATTAGGCTGTGTTCCAATCCTATAACACAGTGCCGAACATAAGTGAATGGATGTGAACCATTTTCCAGCTGTATGTGCATATGGACAGAGCCCCAAATGTCTGTATGGACATATGTGTGTATATATACACGTGCTGAACATATCTAGATATATATGCACACACATTCACATGTTGGTGTGTTAAAGGAATAAGCTAATAATAGTTTTGTTTCTACCATCAACCAGTGTACGAATATATTTTTGAGAGAAAAAAAAAGAAGAGTAATGTATTTAGAAAAAAAAAAAACCAAACAACTTACTATACAGGGTATCTGGGCATTTCTATATCAGCAGATCAATACTTACGGTTCGTCTGGAGCATTGCACCGTCTGACATGATGATAGTACTGTACCTCCTTGCATCTAGAATTAGACTAGTCCTCACATTGCTTGCCTATTTCTTCTCTCTCTTTTTATAACAGCATTGTCCACTAGTAAGTTTTCAAAACCAACAGATTCCGTAGGGAACCAAGAGAAAAAAAAGGCAAAAATAGTAACTCTTTCTAGAAAATAATCTAGGGTGGGATGGCCAGGGTACAATACTATATCAGTAGTGATCATAACATTTTGCTATGTGTACATAGAACATACAATGTGAGCAACCATAACTTAAGCTGAACGTGTGTAAATATTATCAGATTTCTTAAACATTTTTAACTTCTAATTTGTACTTTATGGTAAGGCAAAAAGCTAATTCTACTTATGGTTTAGGTTAATGTGTCCTAAAATCATGTAAATAATTAAATAAGCTGTAAATGAGCAGTCAATAGATACAGTATTTGTTTAGTGACTTTTTTTTTTTTACTAAGTACAATAATTGCAGTGCTCTAGCAGAGTAATTTAAACACCCTTTTGCATAAACAGATTGGGACTCCCGATTTCAAGTAGTACAGGAAGTGCTGTAGTGTAATAAAACAGCCACCGTGGCAACGTTCCTGCCGGTCCTTTCGTGTGGCCACAGTGTCCAGGCCACACTCAGTGCTCAGATCAGCCAAAACAACCAGGTTTTCACTTACAGTGAGGCACCTTTCTGTTGCTCCCGTGAGCGGAGAGCTGAAGGCATCCAGGGTAAGTGAGAATCCAGCCCTTCATTACAGAAGCCTGCATATTGCATCTGTCTGATTCTAAAATCTCTATCTCTTATGGTATCTAATAGTAGACTTCTATTTTTCTTTAAAAAAAAAAAACAAACCCAGGATGTTTGACTGTCGTTAGATAGCGTAGTCCCCCAAAGCCAAAGAATCTTCACTCCAGAAATTGTTTAAAAGGGAAATCTAAAAAGTCACTGCTTAACACCAAAGGTAAAGCTTAGTAAAATGCACTAGGAACTTTGTCTAAATTTTTAAGAAGCAAATGGAATGTTGTTGATCAAAAAGACTGCCCTATTCTACTTTGTAAAAATAGTAATAATTTAAATATCCATTATATAAAATTGAAATAGATCATCTCTACAAGAATATGCAACACTAGCATTTCATAAATATAAAATTATTTTCTTTGTAAGTGCTTTGACAAAAAAATGAAACTTAAATGATGAAAAATCTCACCTCTACTTTCATACTAAGGGTTGTATTTTTTTAATGTTTTTCAGACATGAGGTCATCTATTCCAATTTGATAGCATTTTGTATGTTTTCACTGTTCCTGTCATTTGGCAGATACTCACCAGGCTGTATTGTTCATGGTCTGTCCTGTTACTTTCAGTTGAAGACAAAAAGAACATTTGAAACATGATTAATTCTGACAAACTGCCTATGATTTGACTTCTGTCACGTTTTTATTTGCATGGGTGTTTAAATGGTTCTGTTAGTACTGTCTTTGCACAGTTCTGAGTTATCTTTTTTACTTAGTACTATTTATTTCATAATGTAGTAATCATCAGCCTTACTAATGACCTTGTAGCCTTTCTTATATGCACATAATGCACATTTTCCAATGGCTAGAAAATGCAAAATACTAGTGGATATCATTGCATCAGATCTTCATGTCTTTCTCAAAAGGACTGCTAACCTCTGGGATATATGAGGTAGTAAAATGATGATTGTAAATGAGTAGCACATAAGAGATATTTTCTTGAATTTAAAATTATTGCAGCCAGTTTCAGCATGTAAATATATAATAATGTTGGCTAGTGTGTAATTCTTGAATTAAAAAATATAAATAAAGAAAACCTAAAATATGTATATGTAGTCGTGTTATGTTGGGCAGGCTCTTTTCTCAAAGCTGCAGGTTTCAGCTCTCATCTGAAGTGAATCTCTCTGAGTTTGGGTCAGGAGGGACTCGGGTGTTGAGGCACCTGGAATGGAGGCGTAGGATGGGAAGGGGAACCATACCATGGTGTTGATGTGCCTGTGCAGCCCCTGGGGGATTGAGTGTCTGGGCAGTGTGAGCAATGCGCAGTGAGAAGCCTGGGGCTGGTCAGGAAGGAGATGCTGAGAGGAGGGGGAACAGCTGAAAAATCTCAGAAGTTCAGTAACGCCTCCCCAGGGTCACCTCTCGTGGATCTGTCACTGATGGTGAGGTGCTGCTGTCCCCCTCACAGAAATACGGAAGGGTCTGTTTGCAGGGGGTGGTATTTTCTTTTACAGAAAACAGTCTAAGTGGTCTTAAATTGGAGTATGTGGACTTCAGAAATGGAAGTCCCAAGTTTCATTCTTTCCTATTCCTACTTAGCACCTAACAGGAGAGATTCTGGCTGACCACATTACTGTCCCTTTCAGGATGGTGGATTTAGGAGATTTTCCTGTTGGAGTGGTTCAGCTGAAGAACAATTCAAGGAGAGCAGAGCAGAGGAGAGAGCAGAGGTACGGTCGTGAGAGGCTCTGGCTGCTTTGGGCAGGGCCGTGGCAGGGATCAGAAGCTGGATTGTGCTCCCAAGGTGTAAAATGTCCCCTAATTAAGGTCTGGTTTTCCTGCTTCTCTCTGTCTTAGTGGAACCTTGAGCCTTAAATATCCTTCAGACTCCCACTGGTTTGCTGGCTGTGCTGAGTGAGCAGCTCATGTCTGTCAGTTTGTCTTGTTCTCTGCTGTCCCAGCTCTAACGGAAGGAAATCCATAGCTGTGTTCCCAAACCCCGAGTGTCACTACACGGGAGACACTCCAGGGTGTTTATTGGTAGCTTTAGCCGCACATTCCCACAGTTGATTCTTCGGCTGATCCAACCAGGGGGAGCAGATGGAGCACCAGAAAAGGGGACAAAGAGCCGTCAGACCAAAGGCTGCCAAAGGCTAAAACTGCCAAAATCTCATTTGAGTCTGGAAATACAGACAGCAGTTGGTAATTCCATTTGAAGATGTCCACCTGGCTACTCTCTGTACCGGCCCCACAACAGCACTGCTCAAATGACTGATCTGTTCTGTCTCGCTTGCCTGTGGATAAAGGGCACCAGTTCTGCAGAGGAAGAGCAGAGGCTGAAGATGGGAAGGCCTGAGTGTCACAGCTGGGCACAGGATGCTGAATCTGTGTCAGGAGACGTAGAACATGGAAAGGAAAATAGTCGAGACTGTTAAGGAAAACTCAAATATTACTTGCTTCCCTCACTGTTTAAAATATCACATCTTCCTCTGAAGCTTCTGAAAAGGAGAGCAAAGTTTTGAAAGAAGACTGAAATGTCAACACAGTTGCTTTGTAACAACTCTCTTGTAACTGTTGGCCCTTATTTTCAAGACTATTACAAGCTAGGAAGCAAAGTATTTCAACTTTAAGACTGGCTCATGATTTTAGAGACTAAAAATATTTATATTAACAGGTGAATATCGTTTCCAAATCAAAAATGTCTGTCTACTGTTTCTCTTGTCTGTGCTTATAAATGCATTTTATATTAGCACATCCTAACAGGAGTCATATCACATCCACTGGCACAAAAATAAGGCTGGTACTATAGGGTGTTTGAATAATTTACTTCCTTTGCTCTGACTTTTAACTCTTCATGATGTGTAAAATGGCCTTTCCTTCATTCTGTTTGCTAGATTGCAAATTAGAAACCTTAATAGCAACTTCTTATGGCTAAATTGCACTGTTGAATATATCTTGATAATCTAAAATTAACAAAACATGAAAGAAATTATCTAACATCACAGTTCTTAGCTTATAAAAGGAAAATCAGTATTTTAGAGAATGAAATTAGGCATCTGTCAAATACTGAACAGCTGTGAAACAGTGAAATAATGGGAACTGGCTTCTAACATTAACTGCTGCATATTAAATAAATGTAGCATTACAACTACAGAGCAAATATGTTCACAATGTAAATTCTGTGCTTATCAAAATTAATGACCAGCGTGACATTATTCATTTGTAATGCTTGTTATTATTGAGGGATATCTGGAGTGACTCACATGTTATGGTGTTCACATGAGTCTAGTCAAGGGATATTTTTTTTTAACATGAGGGTTATGTCAAGAAATGTGGGTTGGCCATTCAGGTGATGAAAAGTGGTGATAGAAAAGGAGATGTGCTTCCCTTGGCTGAGACGCCGGGCCAGGTTTGCTGGGGAGAGGGGGAGTGCTTCTTTCAATGTTAGGGCAAAACGTTTGAAAACATCTTATTCTTGGAACAAAAGTGGTTTTTTCTCTCCTTCTGACAGATCGTCAGAGCTGACACACTGCATTCAGTTTGGCACTCTAATGGCTAAGGGCGTGCTTCCAGCTGAGACCACTTTTTAAACATTTCCTCTTTTTTGGAAAGAATATAGCCAAGGAAACAAAGCTTGCTTGGGTTCCTTTACAAGCACTTTAAAACTAAATTGTGTAAACTGCACATTTTTGGTTTTGGTGCTGTTTTGTTTTCAGATGGGACTTGAGCAGAGCTCTCTGTGTAACTGTGGGTGTTTATGGTATTTATGGTCTCACATTTCTGAGCTTGGCTGATGCATCTGAAGTCTGCTGCTGTCTAAGCCCACATGAAACTGGACTGTGACCTTTGAGATTTCCTTGTTAAACGCTCCCAAAGATCTTTTCTGAAGAGTCTGACTGATCATGTCAGTCTTTGATCTTCATCCCTCTGTTGAAATTCCATGGCATTGATGCTTGTGAAGGTGCTGGGAAGAGACATCACAGGCAAGCGCAGGAGGGCAGGGGATGAAGTCCTGTCCTGGCTCTGTGACAGCAGCAGGAACAGCAAGATGTGCAGAGCTGAACCCACAGCCCAAAAGCTCGTTTGATCACGGTGGGGTCAGCGCAGCTCCATTACTGAGGGTGATATTTCCACTTCTGTGTCATGCAAAGAAATTGTTTCTCCAGGTGAGGAGACATTGACAGGAGAAGGAATGTGGGTAACAAACAGATCAAAACCTACGTGTCAGGACAGCAAGATTTATCGGCAAGGTTTGCAGACAAATTGGATTGGTTTTGATGTGCTTCTGTGTTTTAGGTTATGAAAAATTGAGACTTTTTTTATTGCTGCTGTTTTTAGTCATCATTCAAAAGATATCTGAATTAGGAGTATGTGCCAAACAGAAAAAAATTGTTGGACAGAAAAAGGAAAAAACAAAACAAAACAAAAAAACCCCAAACAAACAAAATCCAAAAAACAACAACAAAAACCCCCAAAAACAACAAAAAACACCCCCCCCCAGATACAAACAACCACCAAGAAACCAAAACACCAGTGTGGGGAAATCCAGGTAATTCCATTCTCCCAAGCAGTCACCAAATGCAACCTGCATCACTTAATTTATTTTTTTCTTTTTTCTCCCACTCATAATATACTTTAAAATTAGAAGGTTTTAAGACTGTAGGAAGAACAAACTTTTTTTTCCCCAACCTTAATTTTAATGTTTTCTTTCTTAGACAAGTTTGGAAATTTAGTGTGAAGACTCTGGCTAATTGCAGTGCAAAATATAAGCCTTAATTGGTTTAGGAAGGGTTTCTAGAACTCTTTGAGAAAGGTTAAGCATTATTTATTTGCCTTCATTACCACCCAAAGCAGTGTGATTACTGAACAGGTCTGACATTCAAACGAGTTAAGGATGCGAGAAAGAGGCAGGGGGAAATCTCTCAGTGAGTTCCAGACAAAAGGAAGAAACAAAAAAGCAGAAAGGACAGGCAGATGAAAAGTAAAGGGTTTCCTCCCTCATGCTGTAGGATTTTAAAGTAAATACTCCCCACTCCTTTGGCACAACAGGTTCCCCTGGCTTTTAGCTGCAGTCCAGCCATCCCTCACCTGGGTTTTCCCATTTCCAGTTGCTTACAGGAGAGTGATCTGAGGTAATAACTCCTGGTGTTGATGAAAGGAAAGGGTGTCCAGCACCCCAATACTGACTCTTTCCCTAGGTGTGTATTTTACATTTTATAACACTTCAAAGCAAATACCAAATCCTGCTCCCTTTCCTCTGCCCAAAGGATTTCAGGTGTTGAGCACCCATTTCCATTTACTGTGCACACCTGAGAAATATTTGAGTGGTTGTAGCAATGGAGGAGGGGAGGGAAGAAGTTTCTCCTTTAAAAACTGAAATAACAAGGGAAGGCTGCTGCCCTGTCAATGAAAATGTTTTGCTTAGATTTTGCAAGCACTCATGCATTTTGCTGAAATAGAAACTACACTTTATGCAAAATCTGTGCACTGCTGAGAAGAGAGTTGGCTTTGCTAATTTCTGCAAGAATTAAAGTGACTTATTTAATTCTAATGAAACAGAATGATCTGGACATTGGAAAATATCAAAAATCAAATTGTAATGCCCCTGCACCACTTTAGCAGAGGCAGAACTCCTCTTGCTAGATTCTGTGTTTGAGACCCAGCTCGGAAAGAGGATGACAGTTGTGTGCAAGCACTCACACTTTGCTTTGAGGAATTTAATGCAGATTAGCGTAGCTTTTGCATATTGTGAATTTGGAAAGACGTTCTGGGATTTCCAAAACATTTGTTTGATTGACAGTGAGCCTGCTCTCAGATTAGGATTTTCCACAGGTTTGCATGCCACGTGGCATCCCCCTTCTTCTCTCCTAGACACTTCACCTCAGCTGTTGAATCAGATGTTATGTATCACAGTGATAGTATTGTTATACCTGTGCCTTAATTTTATCATTAATTGATAACTGCAAAGTATTCTGTAACCAGAGCACTTTGTCACTGTTATTTGGAAGGAACAAGTGACAGAACGGGGGAATGTTGAGTGAAACTCTCATCATGCTAATAATGTCTTTCATAATTTCTCATGTCATCAAAGGCTTGTAAGAAATTAGGATATAGAAAAGAAGTTTCCAGGCCTTTAAAAGCAATGGGTTAACCTAGATTTTCGTTAATTGCAAAGTGTGCCGGTCCCTGCACTGAATGGACATGCTAAATATGCCCTTGTGTTTTGGAAAAGAGCACCCTTAATCTGTTTATCCGTCCCCGTACTCTGTGCAGGTTGTTGGGTATCAGTCCCTGGGAGCCATGAGCAGAGCAAGCAGACACCCACAGTGTACCTGCAAGGACCACGTGAAATCACGAAGTACATCACAAATAAAGAGGGCCTTTGTAGGCAGCTGGAGCCTGATTAATTTGCAGCACAGCTGAGGAAAGCAGAGCCCTTGGCCCTGCAGGTATGGCTGGATTTTGTTACTGCACCAATTCCGATAAAGCGTTGCCAGCACCAGCAGCGGAGAGGCATTTGCTGTGCACGCAGAGAAGAGGGTTGCTGGTTATTAGTCTGCTGAGGAAGTGCACTGTGATCCTTTGTATTTGTTTTCTTTACCTTCTTACCCTAAAGACAAACAGGAGAGCTTCTGGTTTGACTTTTTCCTTTCTAGTGACCAACAAACTGACCTCCCCACTGCTCCTCTCTGATCCCAGATAAGTGAGATCTTCAACACGATGTTCCTATAAGACCAGTGGACCAACATTCCCTATTTCATTGGATCCAGCTCCTTTTCTGACTGCTATGGTTTATTGTGGTTAGTCCATTATAAATTACATGGTATCTCCAGGGACCTGTTCTATACTTGAAATATCACAAGACTGCTGTCATGCATAATGCTGCAGAGAGCTGCTAAATTTATATCCACTAAAAATGTGCTTTCCATTGCAGAGTGACCCACTTTAACTTTGATGCATAAATGGGTTGGTTTTCCTTTTCTTCTAAGTATTATCTGTTATCTTCTGTTTGTCCACAGACTTAACTTGCTTAGAAAAGGCCCTTAGAAAATCTGCGATTTGTGCTTGGTGTATTGTGTGATTATCATTGTTTCATAGAACTTGGACATACTTCCAAATCCCCCTAGAGACAAAGCATGCAAAAGGCAATTTCGTCTGCCAGCCCATGTAAATTCTATCAGACTACAGAAAAAGACAACAGTGGCAGATTGGCTCCTGGAGCTCATGGCTTCCTCTGCTCCTCAGCAGTTTACACAGCAAATCGACAGAAGAGACTGTGAAGCACAAGTTACTCTAGCATACAGACAATGGCAGCTTACTTGTATAGTTTACAAATGTGCCTTATGAGACAGTTTTAAAAGCTTTTTGCCTTTTTTTATTTATGAGAATAAGAATCCTTCAAATTCCGCCCTGTTTTTAACAAAATTTTAAAACCCAGACATAACTCTGATTCTATGTTAAATTCTCTCCCTCTTAGAAGGGAGAAAGGGAGCAGACTTAGGCTTAAAATGCCTTCAGGTCATTATGTACTATAAATCATTTTCTACAAGAAGTCCAGAGGAATTCTGCCATAAAGCTTATTTATAATAAAAAATACATATATACAGTAAGACATTTAGGCTATTAATTGATACAGCTTGATGACAGGGTTAAATAGCTGATAATATACTCCACTCAGTGGAAATTTATAAGTGAACATAGGGAAGAAGAGAGGCAAGAAAATTTTCTGGTTTGATTTTTTCTAAACTACCTTAAGATGGTCAAAAATGGTCACTAGCAATTTAATTCCTTCCAGGCAAAAAAACATCTCCTTGGTCCTAAGTGATTGCACACAATCTAAGAAGTTGGACTAGATGATTGCTGTAGGTCCCTTCCAACTGAAATTATTCTATTCTATTCTATTCTATTCTATTCTATTCTATTCTATTCTATTCTATTCTATTCTACTCATTTTTGTCCCGAGAAAATGGCATGGCATCTACTGGTCCTGAAATCCGTGGAACTGCTGTGCAGTGACAATGAACTCTCCTGGGCTATAAACTCAATTTCCACTCCTGGGCAGGCAGAGATGGGTGATGGGACTTCTCCTCCTCCAGCTGTCCTGGCTTCGTGTACTTTATGGAGTTGAAGGTTGGGCTGTGTTACAGGGGTGGTCTTTGCAATAGTAAATATCAAACTGTCCCAGCTCTTACCCCTTCTTCTTCTCTTGGAGTCCTCCTTAAGAGAGCAATAATCTCTCTTTTTCAAACAGAAGAGAATTGTGGAGTTCCTTCAGGAATCCAGGGGAAGGACTCCTCACGGTCTCTGAACACTCCTGCTGTCTCGCTCTTCAAAAGAGACAATATCATATATTCCAATGTTTTAATTTAAAATTTCAAATTCACAGTGGTTATCCTGACCTTTTTGCAATATCATGTGTCCTGTCTCCTGATTTTTTAAATCAATTTAAATTAGTTGTGTCTGATAGCAGCAATGCACAGGAAGAGTTGTGTTCAATTGAATTTAAAACACATTTTCAAAATGCAAGATCCAAACAAGGTTTGTTCATGTGAAGACTCGAAGGGGCACTGGAGTACACACTAAGCCATATTCTCTAACTAATACTTCTCTTGCTCAGGCAATTTGCTAAACTTGCCCTTTCTGTGCTTGCATAAAAAACCTGTTTATGCAGTGGTGTTTGAAAAGTTCTTTTGACTTCAGAGTATTTTAGGGAGAAGATACACACAAGTGAGGGTGAAAGAAATGTACATACATATCACCATTTCAAATGAAGTTCGTGAAAATGTCAGGAGTCTGGGGCAAAAGAAGTTTGGAGGCTTTCAAATTTGAACCTTGTGTGACGTCTGGAAGTTAATTAGCTCTACTTGATCAGCTGGACCTCAGGAAAGTTCATACATAACCTGGAGGTTCATAAATAATAAAAACAGGGGTTTTTAATGCTGATTTTAATGAAGAACTAGAATGTTCATGGGTTAGCTTTTGAATGGTAAAGGTTAGTGTAGACTATAATTACTGACTGGTTTTCATCCTTGTTTGGGCTGCTCCTGGATAGGAAAATAGTTCAACAATCTAATTAGAAATCTTGTCAGACTTGGAAACACCATAATTCCTTGATTAGATCTGATGATTCCACAGAAGGTATTCAAAATAGTCCAGTAGAATTAAAGAAGAATTAAAAAGGACTCTTTCCAGTATTGTAAAAGAGAGTAAGAATATAAATTTTGGGTTTGTATTCACACTTTTGCTGGGAGTGGTGGTTTTCTACCATTGGAAAGCATCAGCTTTGCAGAAGGGGGCCTGGGCGAGCTGGGGACCCTCAGCTGAGTGCAAGTCTGTGGTGTGACCTGGCAGCTGGGACACCAGTTGTGTACTGGGCAGTACCAGCAAGGCTTGGGGCAGCAGCTGAAGGGGAAAGTCTCTTTTGGCATATGATGGCTGTGTTCAAACAACACACAGTGCCCGTAAAGTCTCTTTATTTAAAAAAAAAAAAA
>VYZT01048264.1:31987-104236 GCA_013400735.1 Pomatostomus ruficeps
AAGGAAAAAGAAAGGAGTGGTCCGTTCATAGACTACTGCTCCAAAATCAAATTGTTCATTTTGCCTCATTTCTCTTTTTCATTCCATTGACAAAGGTATAGAAAATTCAGTGCAACTGGGATTACTTCAAGTTCAATTCAAGCAACATCATTAAGCTCATTGTTCATACAAGTACTTCCCAAAATTGTGGCTGTGTTTTGTATCTGCAGTGCCACATTACTGTGACATCAGAGGAATAACTGAGACAAAACTTCTATTTTTGACCAGACCATCTCTTTACTCATTTTGTGGAAATCTGAAATGAATGTCATCCCAATGTTAAGAAAATGAAGTATCTAGAACAATTCGTATTATTTGAAGAGCTAAGCTACATTTGAGGAAAAACTCTGTTTGAGTTCAGGCATTTAGTTCCATTACATGAAACAAAAGCCTGCTTATCTGCAGAAGCGTGAATCAGATTCTTAAGCACTGTGCATTTTCTGGGGATTTAGGCTTTAAATTGCAAGCTAGTTTTTTCATACAAGCAGCCCATTGCTTTGTGATTTGCTCTTCTTTTGGCAGAAGCTGCATAAAAGGATCAATTTTAACTTCTTTTTTCAGGCAGCTGCTGGCCTGTATCTTAATAACTGCTGTCTTAGCTACCTCTCAGATCCCTTGTCTGTCAATATATTATCACACAGTTGTCACTTTTGAAGGATAGTGAAGGAAAAGCTGTACTTTTCCCCGTTTTCATTCCCTAAATTCATAAATGTACTTTTTGAATCCATAAAAACTGGATCAATGCCATGTATCAGCAATAATCTCTGTAGTTCAGTTTGTGTGAAGTTGCTTCTCATTTTAGTTTGAATTTGGATCCTGGTCATTTTGTTACAACAAAGAGTAAATGTTGCTGTTAAGCTTTCCCATAATACTCATAATTTTATAGATCTCTGCTGTATCTCCCTTTCTTTTCTCTCTTTACCTGGCTAATGACACCACTAAAGTTTTAGAAGAAACATGGGAACAAAGATCTCGGACTCTCAGCTGTGCATTCAGCATTTGGTTGTGTGAGACGTGTTAACAGAAGTGTTCTAAACAGTGTCAGTTATAGGAGAGTATTATTCAGGAAGCTGAAAACAAAAAGCAAATAACCTAATGGTAGACACAACAGTTTAGCAGCAGCCTAATTTTCATTAGCTTTAAAGTATCTGCTTTAGAAAATTATCTGTTCTTTTGTGATGGTCTGAGCCACTCTGCACATGGAATTGTGGGACACAAATACGCACTGAAGAGATCTTAGAGACTGGGATCACCTGAATATCCTGGTGATCAGGAGAGAGGAGCCTGAAATGGCTCAGTCCAGGCAGGGTTGTGCCAACTGGGGTGTCAATTTTTATTCATTAAGGGAGAAACCTTTCTTTCCTAATGCTTTCAGCTAATTTCTTGCCACTATTTGTTGAAAACTTGCGTTCTCCCTGATTCGTTAGATCAGCTGCAATTCAGTTAGTGACAGCAGAAAAACTTTTCCTTACTAATAGTCATGGGGGTTGTGATAATGAACAGAGTGGTGGATGAAAAACACAAGGGGAAAGGACAACATGACAGCAACTACATTTTCCTCCCCTTACACTTATCCAGCAAGGGAGATAAAACATACACTGTAAGTGGGAAGAAATCCAAAGGGAATTAAGAGGCAACAGAGTAGGTACAATACAAGAATTCCTTTTACTGGGGAGACGGGAGAGAAGAAGCTGTGGTGTGGGGGTGAAGGGCAAGGATCAGGAGAGGTGAGGCCATGGGCTGGAAATAATGAGTCTTTTTAAGCCTCTGTGAATATTTCCTTGGATTTTCCCTGCTTTCCCACCGTAATAGCTGCCCCCACTGCTCCCTGGGGTTCTCTGGACTTTCCCTGTTACTTTCCTTAATTCCTTAAAGATGCCACTGGTGCTCTTTGCCTGGGGTTTAGAAGGATGTTTGGAAATACAGGGTCTTGATTTGGCCTAACGGGGCCAGAGTGATCCTCTGCAAATCACTCCTTGCCTGGAGCTGGCTGTGCTTGCGCTCCCTGCAGCCCCAGGGCAAGGTTTAACCAGGGTTTACACAAATTCCTGTTTATGCTGGTTTGGAGGAGAGCTGTACTCCATGGGACTGGGTTTGGATCTTGTCTATGATAATGGAAGTCCTCCGGGCCATAGGAAAGGTCTTCAGAAATGGAAGGGAGGCCTGCCTGAAAAATGGAAGCTCTGTTAAAATCGCAAGGGTTTGACATTTGTTCTTTATTCTGATTCTGAATTAAGAGCATGCAAATTAAGTTTGTGAAAACATCAGAGAGCAGCAACGGGCTGGCTGCTGGGAGCCCAGCGTTTGAGATGTTGTTCTCCCTGATTCGTTAACATCATGGGCAATGTTCCAAATCACCCTTCATTAGTTTGATGAATATTTAAAGCAGTATGGGAGATGGCACAGAATACCAATATCCCAGCAATCAGGACTTCAACCAAAGGTACAAGAGAGATGGATATTTGTCCCTGTCTTTTGTAAATCCTTGCTCTGACTACAAATCCCTTTTATTCCAGCAGTTTTTCTCTGAATAATGCTTCTTAATTGTTTGCCTGGGCAAAAATGGTTCACAGGAACCTCGTCTATTGAGAACATTTCTTTTGAAAATTTATCTGTGTCTAATATTGAAGAGCCATAGAGCTTTCTGAGAGTGTTTTGGAACACTTCACAAACACTGACAAAATTCTGCAATGAAACCATATTGGGAACAGGTTTAATCACACTGTACTTCATCTCAGAAAAATCCAGGATCTCTTGCACAGTGAGGTAACATAAGTTAGTACCTTGATCTGCACCATGGTAAGAGATAAATGGTAGTTTGTTACTCATTCCATGAAAAAAGAATTCCTCTCTCAGATGTATGACAAACATACTCAAAAAAATTCACAGAAACCCTGATGTGCCTGCAAATGAACGCCTGAAAGGCAAGAATAATGATCTTAATTCCATCTCATAGTCTGTAGCCATAACTGAATCCTCTGAGAAATCAAATATACAAACTCTGACTTTTAAAAAGCTAGATGTTTTTCCTTGAATCAAGCCAACAATCTGCAAGAAGCAGCAGTATTTATCTAGTTAAAGGCAGAGTGACAGAGAGAGAGACTCTGATCCTGTGAGATAAAAAAAACCTATTTTTAAAAATCAGGCTTCTGTTTTTTCCAACCTTTTCTTTGTCTAAAGCATTTCTAGGAATTTATCCCTTCCTGACAAGATGGGCTCCCCTTGAAGAAAGTTGTTATTTGGTGCACTGTAGGGAAATCAGAATGTAGTCCAAGTTAAATTGGCAGTTTCTCAATTAGCTGCTATTTGGAGACACGGGAAGTTAAATGTCAATGTATAGTATATAACTTCAAAGATACTGTCTTGATTTGGTTCATCTTATGTGAACTTTTGCAGTCTGCAGATCATAATTTTTTCATTCAGACAGCAGAATGGAAGACATTAGGAGCTCCATGGAGAAGGTAGGATGAAATACTTCTCTAAACAGAGACTTTTGAATCATTGCAAGTTGACAGATGCAACTTCAGTATCACCTCAGTACCAGTCAGCACAGGGCACAATCACAAGGATATAAATCTGTTGCCTCCACATTTCCCAACCCACGGTTCAAGCTGTAATAGTGGCTCTCACCCTGGAACCCTGGGGGACAATGGCTCAGCAAAACCTGGAACCCTGATTTGGTAGTAGCCCCCTTTATTGAGTTAGGAATTGATAATGTGAAATACTGAAGTCTGATGGGTTTTTTTGGTTTTGCATGGTGCTTACTGAAACAGGCCACGTGCAAGGTGCGACCCTAACATCCTATGCACTGGATGCCCATTTTCACGTGTTTAATACTTGCCTTAATTTTTTTTTATTGTGACTTTAATGGTAAAATATTCAACAAACTCTAGGCATAGAAGCAAGTTTTATGCTTAGGAAAACATAAACATTTTTAGTACATTATTATATTAATAGTATATAATTATTCTACAAGATACAAATTTAGATATGAAATTACAGTGGTAAATTTTTACACATAAACATGATATACTCAAGAATTTTTTCTCATCCAAACTAAGGAAGTAGTCTGACTGTAGTATTTAAATTCATAGTGCAGCAATGCTGACAGGAGAAGGAAGTATTACATTTCTGGAATATGTAACTGTTGAAAACTTCTTAAAAAAAAATCAGAAAACCTGACTTATCCCAATTCATTTTGTGCTTTTGGCTTTGATTTTTGTTGTAATTATTTTGTTTGGTTTGTTTTTACATATATGCAGCTTCCTGCTTTTCATCCAGGAATACTTTGGAAACAATAATTACGCACCAGGAGACCTCCAACTTCACATTCAAGTCGAGAGCTTTGGTGGCATCAGTGTCAGAATAACATCGATCCTGATGGCTACCTGGTGCCTTTGGATAGAGTGACTGAACTCCCCAGGGAGGGGAAGGAGCGCTGCCAGAACGTTCTCAGTGCTGTCTCAGCAATGTGGAACACTTGGCATTTCCCACTGCTGTTTTTCATTCTCAGAGTACCATAAACATATGCTGAAGAAGTATTTCAACTACCTGAGAACAGCAGCACAATAAAATATCAGGTCAACTCCTCTGGACTTTCTCATTTGTTTTTCTGAATTAAGTCAGAAGTTGTACTTGAAGAGAAGCGAGTGCTGACCCAGGTCATCAACACCAAAAGAGAGAGAGCCCTTTCCATTGCTGTCACCCAGATCTATCCATCCCTCCATCCTCTCTTTTCCAGTATTCCAAGAAAATCCTCCTGCCCTCTCCCCACAGCCACATATTCTAGCACAGATATACAAACTTCTGTATTTCCAGAGAACAAACGATAAACTCTTCTAATGCTCAGATTTCTTGATTTGTCCCTGTATTTAATTCAGGAAACAGCACCAGGAAACGCGATGAGTATATTATTGCAGTTTAGCACCAATGTTTGCATTGACTCAGTAAGTTCCCGAATTCCTGGAAGAGATGTGTTTTACGTATATCCTCTGCCATTTGGAGTGTGGGTGGAAGGCATGCTTGAACTAAAGGTGTTAAAATGACACTATTAATGTTTTTTGCTGATGCTCCTTCTGTAAGAACAAAATAACTTCAACCAGATAATGTTTTTCTGCAAAAAAAGTAGAAAAAGGATTTATTACTGTCCTTGAAAAGGCATGGGTGTGTATGTCCATGCACGGATAGAAATCTATATATTTAAACAGGCATACATAAAAGGAGTAGCTCATTGCACTGAGAAAGAGGGTGATTTAAATTATTTCTGTAGTATCCTCACTTATTTTTCGTGCTTTCTTAGAGTCACTCTGTCCTAAGCTACTTAATATAAATGGAAAAAGTAGAGAGGTCATGATGCCTCCTTTTTGGTACCTTAATCACTTCCAGCTGTGTGGAAAGAAACCTCCAGTGCACACACGTTTATGACTGTGCAGGTGAGTCTGCTTTGCCTGTAAAAACAGTGATAGGACACTTATTGTGGCATTAACTCTCAGTTCTTCCTCTCTCTTTTTCCCTATTGCTTAATTTGGGCTACTGAAATGATACAATAATGATTCTCATAGAAGGCCCAGAAAAAGATAAACTTAAAAAAACATTGCTGGTGCTATAAATAGAGCATTTCTTCCATTTGTTTCATATAAAAATTAGGTTTCCTTTATGTAGTCCATGAACAAAAACTGTGCTGAGCTGCTTACATGGCCCTGTTGTCAAAAAGAAGTTGGAGATCCAGGTAAGCAGAAGACAAGATTTTGGTGTGAAACAACAAATAAACCAAGTTTTGCTTTCTATGCAAAGAGCTCAAATCAATAGTTCTAAAGGGAAGATCTCTGTGTTTCAGCAGTAAGGAAACTGTTGCTGCTTTAGCTGCTGTAACCCTGAGCCACTCTTCTGGAGCAGTATGGGAAAGGACTCCAAGGTTTATGTCTTTTTATTACAATTTTCTTTAGAAATTCTGTTTAAAATACTAGTTATTCTTAACAGATGTTTTCTTAAACTGCATTCTGTAGTGTGTGTTCAGCAACAAATGTCCTGATGAACTGGAACAGAGAAAACACCACTGACAGCCAACTTTCCACAGCAGGCTCAGTGCCAATTCTCTAGAGCCACAAAAGAACTGGTCTCCAACCTCACACTTATGATTCAAGACACAGTTTCTGATACATATCAACGATTTCTCCTCCAAACAATGTTAAAAACAACTTCCAGATAGATTACTGAGTACATGATTTTTCATTTAGACACGTTTGAAACAACAGCAACAAGAAATATTTTGCTCATTCTCTCCTTTTTTCTTCAAGTTGGCTTTGTTGCTATTGGTTTTTTGTTTTTCTTGTTCTCTCTTCACACCATACTGCAGGTCTGTGTGTCTCAGAGCCAGAGAGAAATTGATACTGAGACGTGCTGAGAATGCATTGTAGTTACCAAGGAAGTGGTTTCCCAAGCAACAGTAACCACACGAAATTTGACAGAATTTCTTCCTCTGTATCCTGTTTGCAGCTTTGCAGGAGGCAGTGCGTAGGCAGCATAAGTGAGCTCATTGTTAACTTTACTTTTTGAAGCAGATATGGTCATATTTCTGTATTTGTTAAGAGTTAACTTCAGCTAGAGCTGAATGCATGGTTTTGTGTCTCTGTTGTGGGTTGTTTTGTTTCTTTTTTTTTTTTTTTCATTTATTTTCCTGCTAGCAGACAGATTGTGCATACGCCAGATAGTCCTGCAGCATGTGGGCAGATGCTAGAGGCAACATTCTCAGCTGTTACACACTCAGTGCTGATATTTACCATTCAAGAAAGCCATGCCAGCACCTTGGTTTCTCCAGCAAATTGGGTGAGACACTTGTCAGCTTGATGATGTCAAAAAGTGTAGGAAATATGCACGTGTTCAGAATTAGTGCAAGGCTGTGAACCAAGGGAAAGACAGGGCCAGAAGTCCCAGCACGTCTATGGTGGGGCAGAAAAAAATGACTGTGTGACAGCTGGGCCTCAGTCAAATAAGACTTTCAATGATTTGTCTTAAATTCAGCAGTGTCTCTTAATATCCATTTCACATGTGTGGTGAAATCAAATAAAAAAAGGTGGTGGTATTTACATTGACAGAATCCCAAAGGAAGGTGAGTATTTGAAGCAGGAATTAGATTACTGTGATACTTTGCATTCATGTTGTGCTAATTTCCTTAAGTGTTTTGTGAAAAAGTAGATTTCTGCTTTGTCTAGGATAAAAAGATTGGGTTTAACTGTCTTAAAATATCACTTTTTAACTCTCTTACCATCTGAATTGCAGAGCACTATGGATAAGGAAATGTTTGAGCTGTGAAAGCTTTTCAAGAGTATGAAGAAACCACTGAGTATATTATGAAAACATTGAGGACCATGGATCTGAGCCGGTTCTTTGCATACCCAGCTCTAATGAACCTACTATTTACCCATCATTATAACGCTCCAAGCAGAGACACTGGAGTGAATGAGCAAGGAGATTATTTGACTGTTGGCTCTGGCTCTCTATCAGCCTCACCAGGTACAAGACGGTTCATAAAACCTTTTATTCTCTTCCATGGTTAATATTTTTTCTACCCTCCTGAACTTCAAACAAAGAACTGACTTTTTAACCTGCCTCTCAACCCCTCTTCACATTCCAGAACTAACTCAGCTCTTAGCTAAGTATCATGTTCTTTTCAGAGAAAGCTGCCTCTATCCAGGCAAGCCTCTCATTTTACCAGGAAATATGCAGTGGGGACAGATGTTGACTTAAAAGGTTGGGATTCTCTCTCAGGGTGGAGTTATGTGTGGGATAATGCCCCCATGGACTGAATGTCAAACAGTACAGTGCCAAGACCTGGAATAAAGTGTTTTCTCCATGAAAAGTCAAATGACAGAGGCCTGAGGCTGCTACCCTAATGGGAATGAATGAAAAACTCTTCATTCCAGAAGGAGGAGGAACTCCTTTTTCTCCTCACCTCCTGGAATGGCAATAGCACCTTAATCCCATGAGATGTCAGCTGTTAGGCAGCGTCTGTCTTGAGCAATGAGAGGAAGTTAAAGGAACCAGAAAGCTCCAGCTTTGCAGCTACAAAAGTGTCTTATGAGATAAACATAAAAGGCTTTGTGTTGGTTTTGCACTGGTTTTTGGTAGCGGGGCAGCCACAGAGGTGGCTTCTGTGAGAGGCTGCTGGAAGCTTCCACCATGTCCAGCAGAGCCAACCCCTGATGGCTCTGAAGGTGGACATGCTGCTGGCCACGCCTGGGCCAATTAGAGGTGATGGTAACGCCTCTGTGATGGCAGAGTTAAGAAGAAAATAAAAACAAAGTGGGGGGCATTCGTGATTGCTCAGTGTTTCTCTTCCAGAGAAACCATTACTTGTGCTGAAATTCTGCTGCTCAGGAAGAGTCTGAACATCTCTGCTGATGGGAAGTAGAGATTGGTCTTTTTTCCTTTAGCTTATGCACATGCAGATTCTTGCTTATTTATTTCTTTCACTGTGATAAGACTGGCTTATCTCACCCCCTGGTTGTTCTCCATCTTATCCTCTCCCCTGTCCCATTGGGAAAGGGAGTGACAGAGCAACTTAGTGGGCACCTGGCACCTGGACAAGGTCAGCCCGCTACAGGCTTGTAGCTGTGTTTCAGGCCTTTTTGTTCCAGATGTGAACATATACCTATGGATAAGAAGGTTTTGTGAGAGGCCAGATGTGAAAGTTGATTTAAAATTTGAAATTCAAAAGGCTTTTAAAAGCAGCACTCAATCATTATTTACCTAACTAACCTGCCTGTTTAATCTCCAAGCCATCTATCACTTCACCTTCTCTTCTCCTCTCTGTTCCTTTCACCAGCACTCATTTACCTCTTTGTGTGAGATGATTTATCACCTGCTCTTCCTGTTCCAATCTGTCAATAGACAAGTTGCCTCTTCCTTCTCTTTATTCAACACCGTTTGCACTCCTTTAACTCCAGAAATTACGGTCTGCATTTCTTCCTCCTCACTGTCCCTTTTTCCCTCACTCTGACACTCATGCTACAAATACACTTGAGGCTTTTCTTCGAAGTCCCTTGTCCTTCAGCTTGACCTACAATCAAATTTATTCTTCCTAGTTAAAGCCATTTAGGTTTTTATGAAAGTGAAATAGCACTCAGATCATGGGATCTAGGCTGCTCACCCTAAATGCCTACTGTTGCACCAGTATTTTTATGAACTGTCTAATGCAGTGCCAAACCCTGCTGATCTGACTGCAGTATGGGAACAGGTGGTCCAGGCATAAACAGCAGTGGGAAGCCTTTAACTAGGTATTAAAAAATGGACATTGGCTGGAGGACAAAAACCCAAGCAGAAGGGCAGAAGTCATTTTTACCCCCCTTCTTTTTCAAAGTCTTCCCTTCCCCTTAAACATGGGCACCTTTTGTGTTTGATATGTTACAAGAATAATGATTTAGTTACTGTTTTGCTCAGAATAGGGAAACTGCTGTCTCCTGGGAATAAAAAAAGTGAACACCAGTACAGAATCAAACATGGCTCTAAAATGCCACACATTCAAGTGGCACCCTGCAGTGAAAGACTGACAGATTTGCCTTAAAGTAATTTATGTTTTCTTTTTTGTTTTTGTTATTTAATGGAACTTAATTTATGTAATTGGCCCAGCATTTAATCTGCTTGATTTCCATCCAGAAGATTCGTTGATTAAAAATTAAAAACAAAACAAAACAAGATAAACCCCAGCAACAAAAAAGCCCACCCTCAAATACTTGATTTTTTTTTTTTTTGTTCAGGGCTCACTACTATCTGACAGAGGTAAGAGGCCTTTTGCATACAGTTTGCAGGATGTCTGCTCATTCCAAAACGATGTGTTACATTGCCGGTTGGGAAGAGGCAGACAATAGTCCCATTGCAGTGCTAAAACATGTACTTTGAATTAGTTTTCAAGCTAATGAATTTCAGCATCTCCTTGTGGGGTCAGGCTGAAAACACAAGAGAGACCTCTAGAAGAGGGCCCTGCAGATGCTTGGGTATCCTCATCAAGGTTTGGTCAGTGAAACAATATCCAGGCAAGAGGTCTTTGTGTGTAAGGTTTGCAATACAGATCTGAGTGCCCTGAAACATTTTAGCCAGCTGATACCTCTTGAAAGTGGGAATCCAGATATTCCCTTCCCATACTGGGAACCTCTTCCAGTAAGTGGCAGTAACTTGAAATCCTGCAATTCTGAGTTAACAGTTGCAGAAATCTTTTGCAGGGACAGGCATCAACCAAAATATTGTATCTGTGGGACAGGACAAAAGGAAAAAAAGGAAATAATATAACTGAGTTTGCATATTCAAACATCAACTATTCCCTTATTTTTAAAAAATGTTCCCCTCTGTTCACCTATTCCACCCTACTGGATTATAACAGTAATAGTGTTTGCTGAATGCGATTATTTCAGAAAAGCCTAAATTCCACCAGCCCACCTTCAATGTTTCCCTCCTCACTAGCTGGAAACACCACCTTTCATCCAGCCCATGAAGCCAATCTTGCTTTTAAATTATGAGAAGTGTCTGAATCATGAAAGGACACTGCTGATAAAGTCTTTGCACGTTAAAAACCTTGCTTGTTGAAGCCCTGGTGGAATATTAAAGCTGTGAGAATTCACATCTAATCTATGACATTTATATTCCTTCATTAACCACTAACCAGACGTACCCTTCCAAATTCCTTCCAAACCCAAATATCTGGGCAGCTAACATCTCTTCATGTTTTCTGTGAAGACTTCTCCAAAAATATGCCCATCTTTCACTCAGATGTTTTGGGAAGCATATAATTACAACGTTTCCATAAGATGTAAATACTTTTTGTTTACTTATTTCCCTCTTGTTTTGCATAAGCCAGAGATGAAGAATATTGCTATTGTACAAATCCTCCACTCAGGTCTGCAGGGTACGTGGTATCCTTGGAATTCACGGAAAACAGCACAGGTCTGAAAAAACCTATTTTGCCAGTTGTGCAGGTGCATAAGAGGTATTGAAAAAGCAGAACTTCTACTGCTGAAGTGTGAAAACAGGAAAATCCTTTGTATATTTCTCATAGTTTGCATGAGCCACATTTATTGTAAGGTTAGGGGGAAATTATAGATATTTTTTACCCAGGCACTAAGGGTATGGGCTTATTGCCACATTCACTTACATCTCCCTTCAAGCCATTTCCCAGCTCCTTTTATTCCAACAGGCAGAACCACTTGGCTGTTCAAACTGAGAGACTTTCCCAGCAACAACCTTGTTCCACTCTGTGCTTCAGCTCAGCTGTTCTACAGAGTCAGAGCCTAATTTTAAAGTAATGTCATTCCTAAATCCAAGGAGCACTTAGAATCACAACTGTTTTCCTTCTTTCATTTCCTGATCTTCTCTTGATTCTATTACACCTGAAATGGAATCTTTAATATCAAAATGGGAATATGTGCCTCTGAGGGATGGCTCTGTTTTCAAGTAGTGCCAAGTCATGTTCTTTAAATGGTATCGGCTTGTTAATTCCACATGTCTCTCTTGTGACAGATTAATTCACCTTAAGGTACGTTCATTCAGGAACTGTTCAAACAATAATTTATGAATGAAGCTTTTATCTTAAGGATTTAAGAAATAATGCAAACACCTCCTGGCAACAGTAACCTCTTTTGTGCATAATTTCTCAGAAAGAATATTCTTGAAGTTTAAATTACAAATTTAACTTTAGACTTAGCCATTTGGCATCAAAATTTTACATAAGTATTTTTACTGGAAAGTTTCTAAAAAGTGATCATCTATCTAGTTCATAATGTATCTAAGGATTGATGGGCACATTAGTGAGTTTTGGATTTCATTGAATATATTTTCTGGAACATTTGCCTTGATTATGTTAACTTGGAACTGTCTGCATTATTTAGGTTATTTAGTGCTCCTCACAATAATGAAGATACAGGGTCTTCCAGAACAAGCCCTTATATTACTGTATTTATTGCTCATGTTTTAAAATGGGAAAAAGTGACAAATATGGAAACGCTTACTTAGGACGCATTTCATTAAATAAAATAATAAACACAATTTCCAGGAATAATTGTTTGCAGTTGGTCTTAAATAACTAAACACATTTTTCATAGACTTCCATTTCTTTCATCTTGGATTGGTAACAATTTTCTCTCTCAGAGAAAGCACATCATCTGGGTTTGAGATATTTAGGAGATACTGTTGTGGTTTGACCCTGGCCAAACCCCAGGCACCCACAATAGTCCTTCGCTCACCCTCCCCTGCCACAGCTGGGCAGAGGAGAGAAGAAGAAAAAGAAAAATTAATGAAGGGTTCATGAGTTGAGATAAGGACCAGGAGAAAATCCTCCAAGGGCAAAACAGGCTCAAAACTTAAAGGCACAAAGTGATTTATTACCAACAGAATCAGAGGACAATAAGTAGTAAAATAAGCCCTTTAGACACCTTTTCCCGACAGCGCAGAGCACAGGGCGTGGGGGTTTGCTCAGTTCATCACCCGAGGTTTCCTTCCGCTGCCCAGGGAGAGGAGTCCTTCCCCTGTGAGACCGTGGGGTCCCTCCCACGGGAGACAGTTCTCCGGGAACTTCTCCAGCGTGGCTCCACTCTCAGGAGCAGCAGCTCTCCCAGCGCTGCTGCCCCGTGAGTCCCTCCCACGGGCACCCAGCCCTCCCAAGCTGCTGCGCCGTGGGTCGCTCCTGCTCGGGCTCAGTCCCCCAAGGCCAGGCTGCTCCAGCCCGGGAGCAGGGCCCCTCTCTGCACCGGGTCTGCCCCTGGGTCACAGCCATCCAGGCACCCACCCGCTCCGGCGTGGGCACCTCCCCACGGGCTGCGGGTGGATCTCTGCATCCCCCGTGGGCCCCATGGGCTGCAGGGGCACAGCTGCTTCCCCATGGTCCTCAGCACGGCCTGCAGAGGAATCTGGGCCCCGGCGCCTGGAGCACCTCCTGCCCCTCCTTCTGCCCTGCCCTTGGTGTCTCCAGGTTGTTCCCTCACATGTTCTCACCTCCTCCTCTTCTCTGCATAGAAACAAACTGCCCGTGCCCCCCTTTGTTTTGATTTCTTCTTAACTCTGCCATCACAGAGGTGTTACCATCACCTCTAATTGCCCCAGGCGTGGCCAGCAGCATGTCCACCTTCAGAGCCACCAGGGGTTGGCTCTGCTGGACATGGTGGAAGCTTCAGCAGCTTCTCACAGAAGCCACCTCTGTGGCCTCCCAATACCAATAACCAGGCTGTGAAGAACCAGTAGAGATCCTGTGAATTTTCACTGTCTGAGATCTGAGGTTTATTTCTTTTTAACAGAAATTCACAATATTACTGTAAGTAACTGTTGAATTCAGGCACCAGTTGAGATTCTTTGTATAAAACACATAAGATAAATCAAAATTCAATGAAACTGAATTCACCCAAGTCTATCTGACCAGTCTTTTTACACTTGACAAGAGAAGTTTAAGATAGCAAATTAAAGTGACATATTAGACAGGAAGACACTTATTATTTTTTTATAAAGAGTTTTTTAAGGCACAGGGATTGAGTTGAAATATTAGCATAAGACTTAAATGATTATTGAAATTTATTTCTATTTTACAACAGGAATGAATACAAATTATTTTAATATAGAACAACATATCCCTTTAAATTTGTGTATGACTTGGCATGAAATTCCATTTTTGTTACTGGTTTTATATATTGACTTCAAAATCATGTGAAACCTTTGGCATATGCAGCTCTACTCTTTTTTTTTTAAGTTTATGCTTCTTAATGAGATTACTTTTCATGGTTTATGAAATGTTTTGTCATAAAGTGGTCATTTAATTCTTGTATTTTAATTGCAACAGGCTATTGCTGCTGATTTATAATCTATTATCCTCTTACAAGCAAATTTAATCACAGGAGCTCTATTTCCCTCTAATCGTTAGTGTAGTGGAGAGAAAATTCTGCCATATATATTATTTAGCAACTAACTAAGTATTTTCAAAAAAGACAACAATTCCTGAAAATCAACAAAGCAAAATTACGTTCAAGAGGAGAGTAACTTGAAAATAGCTGAATGGCTAAAGAAAAAGCCTGGAAAAGGAATGTGGCTGTTTTCATACATCAACCTCAGACAGTAATTTGACAATTTGGACTTGTGCTTCCATTGTAAAGGAATAAATGGAGAAATGTACTTGAATAACTTCATCTCTGCTTTTATGTCTCGGCGTTCTTACCCCACTAACATTTCAGGTATCCCAGCTTGAGGGGGGTGGTAAGGTAAGTCCGTTGTCATGTCACACCTTGTCACCTGCTCTGCTTGTGTTTGATCCTGAGAATGTGAATTTTGAATTCATGTCTGGAAGAAGGCAAACAGTGAAACATAGGTTACATTCCTAAACATTTTAGTTTATAGATTTATGGTTGCAAGAACTTCTTTTTTAAGGTTGAGCATTAAAATAAACAATGTGTCAGCAGAGAGCAAATTGATTCCAAACACTAAACCAGAGAAATGAGCAAACGCTGAATTCTAAATTGAAATGGGAAACAGTTTCATTTAATAACCAAACATTTGAATTCATAGATATCTGTACAGAGAAAAATCTTGTGCCTTCAAAACAAACAGTAGAAAAAGTAAATGCTGTTAATATAAGCAGTGTGTTTTCAAGATAACATGCAAACAGAATATTTAATAGAAATGCAAATACAGTACTACTTCCTTGAAGAGCTTTATCTTACAAAACAAATAATTTAATTATAGCGACAAAGCTTGCAACTGAAACAAACGTATGAAGAAAGATGTTTTTCCTAGAGGTAAGTAGGAATTTTCTGATGATACATTATTTTCAATAAGGAAAAGTTTATAAAAACTGAAACATTCTGCTGGAATGCACTTTTTTCTTCTTTTTACAAAGATCCCTTTTCCTGTCCTGAAGGTAATTTCTGCTCAGCCAAGAGATTGATTCCAAGCAAAACAAAGGATTTTCTTACCCACAGCCTTTGTAGTGCTTCTGAAAGGAAAAAGATCTTCAAAGTTCCTGTTCTCAATGTAGAAGACTGAAAACCACAATGCAGGTTCCCTGCAGCCTAAGTGAACATCCAAATAGCAGGTACAAATGTAGTTTTGGTCTTTTTTTCCTCCTCTGCCCGCTTTCCTTTGTCATGAAAAGCTTTGAGAGCACTTTAGTTTGTTGCAATATACAGTGGGAATATTCTGAAATTTCCAGTGTCTGTAGCAATACAACTCCTGTCCTGCTTCTTTCTGCACAGTGTAACCTTCAGCTCTTGGCTTTTCACAGTTCACTCCAACCACTGGTATCAATAATTGATAAGAGCTTTGTTCCTGGACTGGGTTGACCCTGGCTGGATGCCAGAGACCCACCAAAGCCTCTCTGTCACTGTCCTCCACAGCTGGACAGAAGAGGGAAAATATCACAAAGGCCCTCATCTTAGATGTGGACCACAATCTTAAAACAGTTTAGGATGAAACACAGATTGGTTTTGAAGTTTTAAAACATTAGAAATTACCCAATAAGTGATAAAATTTAACATGATCTGGATCTGAAGGACTGATTACCTGAAACAGACGGTACACAATTTCTTGCATTCATGTTGTTTCACCATCAACCACTGATCTTAGTTCCAGTGTAGGCACCTACCCTTCTCATTTACCCTTGGGATAGGTGACACCGGGCTGCCTGTCAGTACAGGGGGATTTCAGCCCTGTCTCTCTGATATGAAATGTAAAATGGTATCACAAAAGCAAATAAGAATGGCAAAGGCTGCAAGGGCAGACACAGGAAACTTGACTGTTGCCTGCATTCTAAAATGCAGGGTCTCTCCCAGGTGAGCCAGGTGTGCTCCTGAATGCAGAGCAGGAGCTAAGCTCCACAGCAAAGTAATTTCTTCAGCTGTAGGCTCAGCTTTGAAGGTCCACTGGACAAGCAGGAACTTTGTCACAGGTTTTTGTAGCTCATTCACATTATCTGAAAGATTATTGAGTTCTATCACCCGCTGGGAAGGTGTCTTTTTCACTTGTGGTTTTAAATTGATGTTTTATTAAGGAATTAAATACAGCGCTTTCATTTCTGCAGTTTTACGCAGACCTTCCAACAAGTTTCAGCATGAAACAAAAGGGGTTTGTTCAATCCTATGAAACAATTCAAAAGCATGTATTCAAACATGCTGCCTTTTACTTATTTCTAGCCATTTATATTGCTGAGGACAGAAACAAAACATTTACTAAAATAACATAAAAACTTACACACACAGAACTTGCACTAAAACTATAAAAATATATTAATTTTGTCTTGGAAGATTAGCATATGGGGAACCTGTGTTATATATCTCTACATTATATTTACCCAGCTGATGTCTGACTTATCAAGTGAAATCTCTGACAGCAGTAACGGCTCTGACAGGGGCTCATTAGCACTAAGTGTGATGAAGGAGCTAATGGCTGTGCCAGTGGTCAGAACCAGCAGTGCCAGGAATCTTGGCTTCCATGTGGGCTCCAAAGAATTTCCTCTCGCAGCCAAAGGCACTCCTGCTTTCTCTTGGATAAGTTTTGTCCAATTTATTCCAGTTCTGGAATATCTTCTCTACCTCAGCTTGTCTTGCTTCGTTTTGTTTACCTATTTACTTATGGGCTCTGTTTCTCAGGTTTCTTGACTCCTTTGTAGAATCCCTGTTCAGGTCATGGTGTGCTGAGCCCACCAATTTTTCTTTCATCATAATATTTGATGATATTCTCTTTGGCGGCTTACGCATTACGTGTCTTCCCTCCTTTCCAGGTCACAGCACTTCCCTCTCCATCTCCACATTTCACTGCTGGTTCCGTCCCTGTTTTCTCAGAGCAACAGCAACCTTGATTCCTTTGGGCCTGTCTGGGGCTGTATTTTGTGTGTGGGCTGCACCACGAGCGGCTGACCTTGTTTCCTTCAGCACACAGCTACTCTGGAATTTCAGCCCAAAATAGAAGCAGGAGTCGGTGCAAACTCCGAGTGAGCCGGGGCACAGGGCTCGGTCAGCACTTGGCAGGCGGCGGGTGGTGCCTGCCTGGGGAGCAGGAATGACTGAGAATTGAACTGCTCTGCAGCACTCAGGGAGTCAGGGAGAGGAGAAAAACTCCTTACCACTTGAAAATGAGAGATGAAGCAGATCTGATTGGGTTGAATTATTGTTTGAACATAGTTTGCTTGCTTCTAATTCAAATTCATAGATAAATTCATCATATTGAAGATCTCTGATAGAAAATATTAACAGTGAATATATTACAGAGAGAATTGCAGTGAATGAGTGGCAAACCCAAGTACATTTCAAAGTTTCATCTGGTATTGAAATATATTCATTTTAAACCTTTGAACTTCAACAGGACTCCACTTATCTGTAATTTCTTTTAAGCTGTGTTCTCCATTTAAAAGTCTGTGAGGTTCTTAGAGCATCGTCATCAGAACTGAGGCTGAGATTGTAAAAAAAAACCAGGTTTCTTTTTTTTTTAACTTCCTTCAATGTTGAAAATATTTTGCTCCATACTTTTCTTAAAGAAACAAATTACTCTAGGATTACTTGGGTATCACTGGGGGGGAAACCATGTTTTCAAACTTTTAATTTGTCATGGAGGAAACATAAGTGAGAGTAGTTACTCTGTGCCTTTCTAAAATCAGAATTCTGACTGAACCCTAATTGATTTTATTATTTTATTATTTCTTGACTGAAGGCTATTGCTTTCATTGATTATTATTATATTAAAAACTTGTTCTCACTTTCTTTCTCCCACTACTCAATTCACCCTGAAATAAATTGGTCTCCTTGCCGTAAATACACGGCGTAAAATCATCTGCCCAGTTCTCCAGAGACTGTAAAATGTTTAAAAGGATTAATTAATTAAAAGAGTCTTCTGAAAATATAAATATAATTCAAGATATGTTAGAATTGGTTTTGGAATATTATGAACTGCCATAAATGGTTACAGATTTTCAAGTGTCAGTGCTATTTTTCTTCAGATGCAGATGAAATCCCCTCTGATAAATTCCTACTAACTGTCGTATTTTCTGAGATTACTGAACTCGGTTGTGTTACAAGGCCAAATGCATGTCTGATTTTTCTTTCTCTGGATGTGCTTCTGAGGTATCTGGCATTTACCTGTGTAGATACAATTCCACAGCCTCCCCACCATGGGCCATCCCCAGGGCTGCAGTTTCCTGGCTGTCAGCCATCCCCACACATCTGCCTGCAGCTTTTATAATTCTTTCCTTTGGGGACCTGTGGCCTGTTAATTAAGAAGAAAAGGAATCTCCTTTAAAATTCACATATTTGATTTAAAATATTAACATTTGATTTGATTTGGAAATCAACTGTATGAATAGTATAAGGAATTTTTCATGTGTGTAAGCATGTCAAAAATATATTTTAATGAAGCAGTTTAGAGGCATGGCTGAGTCACTTGAGCGACTGGCAAACCCTGATGGTAACCGGGTCTGGCCTAATTTCTGAGATCCCTCCTGAAGCTGTCTTTGTCTCAGCCGACTCACTGGCTCACAGCAAACCCTCCTGAAGCAGGTTCGGTGATTTCCCGCCTCTGTGTCCCAGGATGAGCCCTTTCCTGTTTGCAGAGAAGATCCAAACGTGTAACCAAGGCGTTTTCTCACAGCTACACCTCCAGAGAGCAAAGGGACTGTGAGGGGCATCACCCAGCCCGTGTGGTGCTGCAAATGGGGCTTCACCTGGAAACAAAAGGCTTTGTGGTGTCAGTAAGGGAGAGCTCCTGAAGGCGTGGAAGGGGACTTAGAGCAGGACGATCTTTAACGAGTCCTCCAACCCAAACTCTTCTGAGATTCCAGGATTCTCTGCTGGGGCCACGCTTTACACGTGGGGTGCAATCTGTGGGAGGACACGGTCACAAATCAGCCCTGAGCCTGTCACACCCACCCCTGGAGTCTTTCCCTCAGGACTGAACTGTTTCTATCCACAGCAAAAGATGCTAAACCATGGGGAAAAAAGTGCACAAAAAGGCCATGGCTTTCTATGTCCAGAAATTGGTTTAAATTGTTTTAGACCGATCTCTGTTGTTGCCTTAACGGGTATACATATGTTACGGCTGCGCATCTGATTAGATTCCCAAAATCTAAAAAAAGAGTATGGATAGGACCAGGATTTCTTGAAACTGTAACTATACATAATATTTATTCCTAAGACAGTCTGTGCATGTTTAGTTTAGTGTAACCAAAATTCTCTTTCTTTCTGCTGTGAATGACAAAATTAATTCTCGATCTACTGTTCACTTATATATTTGAAGAAATTATGATACCAGTGTATGATGGTAACCTCAGTCTTACAGCTCCCACTCCCCACAGACACTTAGGAGCTTCTTTCTCTGGCAGTAGCTGATAGAATACAATATTTTATAATATTGAATCCACTGTTGCAATAAACATCTCATTTGAAGCAGTAATAGCAGACTATTATTCTAAGCAGCCTTAATCTTCCTTAGCTGTAACAAATAATTTAGAATTATTCAGCGTAAAGGATATTGGTGAGCTGTTAATAGAGAACCTGTTAGCCCAAAATGGTGTTTTAATCAAGAATTTGAAATTCAGACTAGAGTAGAATTTGATACTATAATAACACCTTTCATACTGAAGGCATTCTAAAGCAATTTCAGTAATGAGCTAGATAGTGTGGGTGCTCTGACTGTGTGGGGAATACAAATATCAATAGCCACAATTTGTTCAACATAAGCTTTCTTAGACAGAGATTAGAGTATGGAAATCTGTTTGACTGGAATGAAGGAAATTGCTGGACAGGCTGCACACCTGCCCAAAAAGCATTTTAAGAGCTTTTTCACTCCAGCACAAAAACGAAGTAAATGCCCAAGTTAGCTTTTTGCATTTTCAACAGTCATTTCCAGGGCTTCATGTCCCCCAATACCTCAAGCCTCAAAACCAACACACTCACATCCAATCTCACTGCAAACAAGGTGGGAAGACAAGCAGTGGCATAGCTAAAAGCCCAACAATATCAAAACAGGGGAAAACCAAAAGGAGAGAGTGCATAAAATGTTCCCAGGGTCTCACTACTTCCAAGTTAGTGAGTGGATTGCAGCCAGAAACAGTCAGAAAGTGGGCAAAAATATTCTTCTTTAAAGAAAAGAAAGGTTATGTATTGTAGTATATGGAAATAAGTATGGTAAAAATTTACATGATGAATTATACCAGGGAATAGGAGAGAAAAACAACAAACTTTTCCCAGTTTAACAGCTTATACATTGAAATTCTTTGTGTATTAGCACCTTGTAGCAACTCTTTGACAAAGAAGTCTCTAAACTTCTGATGGATGCATTGCTAGAAAACATCCTCATACAAGGATGAGGTGCAAGTCTGTAGAGCAGAGAGAAATATCTTCATATACTGTAAAAATCTGCATTAGCTTCACTAGGCAAAAATAAAAGTCTCTGTTAAACACAAAGTGGAAAGCTAAGTATGTGACTTTATTCTGATTGAAAAGTTGAACTCAGTTTCAAAAGGCAATTTCAATTAAAAATATTCACAAAATCTGGCATTATTTGATAATAGAGACAGGGACGTGAAAATGTTTTAAATTTTTTTACTTGTAAGGAAATAGAAATAAAATCTTTGGCCAGCAGAACAAAGACTTTTCTATTGCAAAGATCAAAGATTTCATTCTCACTTTGTGACAAATGCCAATAGCTTAACCATGGATTTGAGCAAACCAGTCCTTTGGATAAAATAGGGTAAACCAGGCTGACTTGCAAACAGGAATACGTGGGTGTTACAAATGGAGAGGGGAGAGCTTGGGGCAGCTCTCGCTGGCTCGTTCTTAATAATGGCTGACTAGTCTATTACAAAATGAATTGTTTATTTAATAGACACAAATTTAACAGATATGAGACTTTATCAGATTACTGACTCCACAGGATAAACAAAAGAAACACCACTGGCAGATAAAGATACAGGGCACGATGGAGGCACCTGTATGGATTAGGATTCAGTGTCTCTCACCATCCACCTGGGGATGGGGCACACATGGAATTCTTTCTCTCAGTTCCCTGGGAAAGTAACTGCAGAATTCACATCTGAGCTCGCAGGAGAAGTCACTGCATTTTCCAGGAGATGTAGGAGGCTTCTGCCTCTGTGAAAATTTGTGTAGCTTTTATTGTTAGTAAAGTGTCCCTCGGTCAGGAATTTCCAGCTTAGCCCCCATGTCTGTTCTCAGCCCAGTTGTTTTTTGGGAGTCCTTACTCCTGGTGCCGGGGTTATCTCATCACTTCACATGCGGGAAGAACGTCCAGAGCTGTCACACCAGTTGCAGATAAGCTCTCCTGTGGCAGGGGGGATGTCCTGCCACAGCGGGACAGCTCCAGAAGTACAACTTCTTCTGCACAAGATGGTGGAAAACTGTTCCTTGCTTCTGCCATCAGTTCTAGCCAAAATCTGGAGCAATTCACCTTTAGTTGAAAGACCAGATACAAAATTTCTTTGCTTCCACAGATATTAAATGTTCATGTTGAATTCCTTCCTGTTTTTGCAGGGCAAGTGTCACAAGTTTCAGCAAACTGATGTGGGTGAGATGTCCAATGTCACTGTGAACTTATCACTGACAGACACAGAAATTCAAATGTATGTTTCTTCTGTGGCATTTTTGACGAGTGAAACATTTGACTTCTGATTGAATTTCTTTGAATGTTTGGCTTTGATGACTATCTATCTTTGCTCATGACCTATCTGAAAGGCACTTTTCTGCATTTTGTAAGTTTGAAATGTCTCTTACTCTTGTTAGCTAGCTCACTTGAAGAAGTGACTAATGTATACTTTAACATGTCAGCACTCTGCAGTTCTGCTCTCCAGATGAACAAGGGCAAAAGGATAACATTTTAGGTTTAAAAGTTTTAAAGAAGAAAGTGTCCTGTGGGGGTTATTTGCCAGTCTGCAGATTTTTGTAACAGGCAAACTAATGGAAGCTTCAAGTCTGTTTAGAGAAGATTGCTTCCTTGCATATCAAAATATGGTACATGGCAGAGACCAGCATACTACAATGAAACAGCCAGCTGGAGACAAAAGAAGATCTGATCTTTGAGTAAAAAATGAAAAATTAATGTTGAATTCATTATTCGGTGTTAATTCCTGCTTGCTTAACACCACTTTGGAGGGACTAGAACCCTGTTTGTCCATTAGCTACATGAAATGCCCTGCTACACTCTTGGAAGTTCTGAAATGCTTTCAGTGGAGCATGAGCAACATAAAAGTTGTATTCCCTGAGCAAAACCCCAAGCTACTAAACGTTCTTTTTTTTCCCCTTTTAATTTTATAACTTCATAAAATTTATGGGAGATTGTTTTCTGAATGTTTTTGAAGTTACTTACCTCTGCTTATGCTGTTCTGGTTACCTTTTGTGGCTGCAGTAATTTGAAACATATTTGAGCTGGCTGTCTGACTTAAAACTCATCCCATTAGCACACACCTTAAAATATACAGGTTTTTTCAGTTGATTCTGTTTGTTCTTATTAATAATTTTTCCAAATGTGCATGTACGAATGTATTTATGTGTTGAGGCACAGAGGATGGATAAAGCAGTGATTAATCCCTAAGAATGGCATTTTGGTGTTTATAAAATGTATCAAAAGCTGCCATGCTTAATATGAAATCATTTCCTCAGTACCTACCTATTATGTAAGTAGTTCTTAAACATGCAGTGCATTGCTGCCTGCCTTATTTGCATTTGTCATGTTCCAGGGCTATTCCCTTATCAACACAAAACCCTCTGCGCTTGTACTGCTTGCAATAAATTACTTCTGCTTTTCCTTTTGTTCTCAAGGTTGTCCTAATCTCTCAAGAACACTTAAGGACAGTAAGGCTGGGAAGAAACAGAGAACAACAAAGTGCCATTACAACCGAGTAAGTTCAAGGTTTTGACATTTGGTATTTCGATTGAAGAGCATAGACAAGATACGGAGGTGTCGCAGGATCATTCAAGATATTCACAAGATACCTTGTCAATATCTTGAATGGTATTGCACTATCATTCAAGATATTGCACTCTCAGCTGTGAACAAAGCACTGCATAATGGTGACACAGAAAATTTTAATAATTTTAAGGTAATCACATGTCTAGTTTTCAAGAATAATTCCTTTATTTGCAAACTGTTGGGGTGGGGGAGAGAGAAAGCTAGAGGTGCAATTTATCTGATCAAATTATAAACATTTAAAGGTGCCTCTTCTTCAGTCAGGAAAGGGATTGGGTGTAACTGGTTCAGATTTATTCATCTGGAATTTAGATGTCTGAGTTAAACCAGGTAAGTCCCTCATTGTGTGTCTGACTAAGAATTTCTGAGCTCAAAACTTAAGTTCCTAGCCCAGTAAACAAAGAAATGTAGCTCAAGCAGGCACAGAGAATTCAGCCTTTTCTCATGGTCTATGCACAGGCAATATATTCAATACTACTCAAAAATGTCTCCTTTGCATAGGTATAAATAATTTTAAACCCTCAAAATATTTATAATTGCTTCAGTATGGAACAGAACTAAGCTAAGAACACTTTGGGTATGATGCCTACAAGTCAGACTAAGCATATTTATCCTTTAAAATATAGGAAATCACATGAGGAAGTTCTAGGAGACAATAATTATGTAATATTTTATATTATCAATATTTAAATTTCTCTAAATGATCCCACTTTTGACATATTCCTCCATATATTGTAGTTTACAATGTCACAGCTAAATTTCAGATCAGTCGTGACATTTCTCTGAGATTTTCTGAATGTTTCTGATTTTAAAATGTAATCATTTCAGGGGTTTTTACCAAGTACATCCATCATCAATTTACTCCCATTGTTTCATTTCTTTGGCTCTCAGGATACTGAACATTAATTTCAAACAGATTCATAAGACTTTTGATACTTTATTGAATTACATTGCTGGCATAGTTGACTTATTCATTCCTTCTCATTGCAAAACTGGAATAATATTAAGGGCTGCTTTAAATGTTGTCACTGACATAAGCAGAGCTTTAAAGGTACTTTTTAACCAAAAAGAGTATTTTTTGTAAAGATGGTATTGCAAAATAACTGTTCTCCACCGTCCTGAGAAACACCTCAAAACGTGGTTTGTTTTGCTTACAATTTAATACCATGTTGCTTAACTATCTACATCAGGAAGCCAATCTACACCTTGAAGGAAATATTATTACTTCCTCTGCTTTAAGTCCAACTAAACATTTAGACAATTTTTAATTGAGACAACGTTGGACAATGTAGCATGAATTGGGAATTGGGAGTAAAAGCAAAATTAGTTGCTCTGGCACAAGCTCTTGGCTTGTTATTAAGCAAGATGATTACTATAATTAGTGGCAGAGAAGATGTACAATTCTCTTTTCAAAATGGCTGTGGATGATCTCCAAAAAATTATCATGCTGTCTGTCTAGCCAAAAAAATCTCACAAGAGGACACCTGTGCTCCAGATAGGAGCAGTTGTAGATCTGTTGTTACATAAGCACTGCACTGTCATGTACTGTACTTGTTGCTTGAATCAGCCTGAGGTGGGGAATGGGTTCCATTTGAGCAAAAAGACTGGATAACATTTAAAAAAGTATCCCTTTTCCTTCAATTATCTCCGTTAATGTTTTGAATTACACTTGTCTTTTGATTCTGTAGGTCAGCCCAGAAATCCATCTCCCCAGCTGCCCGCTGTTATTCCTGGGTCAGGGGGTAGCACTCAACCTCTCTCCTGCCTCTAAATCCCCAGCCAGTAGTGCCTCGTTCCTATATGGAAACGGCCACAGCCCCCATAGGAGGCTTGAAATCACCTCTCTCGTTACCTCTGTGCATCTTCTTAGCTGGTAATTACACAGGTTTGAACAGCACTCTAAAGGCAGAAAGAGAATGAACCCTGGGTCACTGTTCCAAAGAGTGAGCTTTAGTCTAAAAGCAAGGGAAGAGAAAATCTCACTGTTTTTCTGGTCATTTTGAAAAAGAAAACAATTTATGGGAATTTTTTATAAGAGGAAATGAGTCTGCAGTGCTTTAAAACCCTCTGGCACAAGTCCTTAGAAGGGTAGGCAGAGAAATGCAGGTTAGTCATCTGCAGTGAGGTACATGACACTTAACTCTTCCAGGAATTGTTTGTCATCATTTAGAGGAGCTGAGATTTTTTATCTGAAGAACTTTTATATTGAACTCCCTCTTCAGTTTATGCTACCTAGAGTCTGTAATCCAAGGGTATGGTATCAAGGTTGTGTCTTTGCATCTGGGAGTTTAAACTCCATGTAATTTATGTATTAGACATTCAAATCCTTTTTCAAGCTGGAATATCTGGTTTGGGGTGATTAAAACATTTTAGGTGTTCTGTATTTATTTGCTCAGTCAAACAAGACAACTGTGAAGAGACCTGATCTGGTATTGAAGTGCAATTTTAGTCAAAATATCTGTTATCCTGCTACTGTGACATACATTAATAGTCCTATATATAACGTATCTTCTACCTGTAACTTCCAGTCATTACTCATCCCATATAGATGGCTTTTCTCACTCTTACAGCTCTGACACCTATGGTGTGGAAAGAATGAGGAAAAGCTTGTAACAGTAATGCTACATAAATAGTACTTTGAGACTAGGGAGAGAAATACAGTGCAGCCAAATGAAGATTAAAGAGAATTTGTAGAGAAAGAACTACCTGATTTGGAATGAAATCAGGATCCCTGTGGCTAATGAGCTCATCCTCAGAAAAAAAAAAACAAACCCACCATAAGGTAAATTATGAACTCAGCCCCAAAAGTACAGGCCGTCAAAAGTAGATCATTGATTCAATTTATTTAATGAAATACATATATATATAAAAATACTATTCAACAGGATTTGACAAAGTGACTTAAATGATGATAGTATAACATTTAAATCTAAAATACATTTTGGTGAGAAATTATGCTGTCCTTCTAAGACGAGAAGAAAATCTGTTTCAATAGATGACAGCAGGGTCCTTCCGCTTTTTTTTCTTTAATCTATTTCAAAGGCCAACAGATATTTCATAATGGTGCCTTTCTTTCCCAAAGCAGGCATCTGATAAGCCCTTATATTTGATGCTCCATTTCCCAAGCTAAAATCCCCTGCCTCGACATTGTTCAAGGTGAGCTTAAATAGGGCAAGACACATGCTGTTCTTACAGCTGTATTTGTTCAGGTGCACAGTTCCCAACTGGATGGGGCTACCCACTCCCGGTACTGAATGCCAGAAACAGAAAAAAGGAAAATGGGTAGGGAGGAGAATTTTATTTAAAGGTCCTGCTATTGTTAGAACAGTTACAGTATCCAAAAGCATTATAATTAATAGTATCAAACACACAGTTTTATCTTCCTTGGTGTAAAAAACCCCCAAGTTATATCATTGGCCGCTCATGGCTTGGTTGGGTGCACTGTTCAGTGAGTAAAACACAGGCTGGATGGCCGGGCCCAGCGTGGGGGCTAAATCCCGTTGGTGGTGAGTGACAAATGATGTCCCCCATGGCTCAGTACTGGGACCAGTCCTATTTAACACCTTTGTAAATGATCCAGAACTGGAGTTTGAGTGCAGCCTCAGGCAGAGGACACCCAGCTGGGTGTGTGTTGATGTCCTGGAAGGCAGGAGGGCTCTGGACAGACCAGATCGATGGGCTCAGACCAGGGCTCTGAGGTCCAACAAGGCCAAGGGACTGGTCCTGCCCTTGACTCGTACTGATGCCTGAATAGAGGCTCCCTAGAGCAGAGGCCAGACAAGATTAAGAGAATAAAATGGGGATTTATTGAAGGGCCTTCAAGAGGGACACCTCGGGCAGCCAAAGCCCTCTCCGGGAGAGGCCACACCCAAGATGGATGACAGGACACGAGTTTTTTACACTTTTATAAGTTTTGATCAATTTACATATCAGGGTTAATTCTCCAATTACAATTTCAGGTAATGATGGAATTTACCCCAAGTCTGTCCCCCCCTTTAGAGATTTAGTTTCCATATTTCAGGGCCTGGAGCATCGAGGTGTCCTTGAGTCGAAGCCTGGAGAGGATTTGTCATGTCTGACCGGAATGGGAGAACAGGAGCTCACAGACTGTGTGGAGTTTTAGAGTTACACACTAAAGCAGTGCAAGATCTGAAAAGTATAAAAGCTGAATCTTAAGGCATCAGTAGCACCCTCTGCAGTGCTCCAGGCTGGACTCCACCCCTGCACCAGCAACATGGGGCAGCAGCACCAGGGCAGGGATTGTCCCCCTGTGCTGGGCACTGGTGAGGGACCTCGAGTGCTGTGTCCAGTTCTGGGCCCCTCAGTGCAGGAAGGACATTGAGGTGCTGGAGTAAGTCCAGAGAAGGGGGACAGAGCTGGGGAAGGCCTAGAGAGTCAGTCCTACAAGGAATGGCTGAGGGAGCTGGGGGTGTTCAGCCTGGGGAAAAAGGAGTATCAGGAGAGGTTTCACTGCTCTCTACAGCTCCCTGAAAGATGGTGGGAAAAAGGGGGTGGTTGGTCTCTTCTCCCAAGGAACAAGTGATAGGACAAGAGATAAAGAAGAAAGGGCCTGAAGTGGTGCCAGAGGACGTTTTCTAATTGGATATCAGAGGTTCTTCACTGGTACCTGGAACAGGATCCCCAGAGCAGTGGTCACAGCACAAGCCTGCCAGAGGTCAGGGAGCATTTGGAGAACCCTCTCAGGCACGTGGGGGGATTCCTGGGGGGTCCTGTGAAGAACCAGGAGATGGACTTGAAGATCTCTGTGCATCCCTTCCAACTCAGAATATTCTATGATTCTATGGGATTAGGAAAATTTTTTTCACTGAAAGGGTTGTCCAGCACTGGAACAGGATGCCCAGAGAAGTCGCTGAGTCCCCATCCCTGGAGGAGTTTGAGAGATTTGTAGACATGGAGCTTAAGGACATTGTGCAGTGCTGGAGCTGGCAGTGCTGGGTTAAAGTTAAAGGGCTTGATGACCTTTATGGTCTTTTCCAACCTAAAAGGCTCTGTGACTGTTTCGTAATGACAGTGTTCAGATTTGCCTGTGTTTAAGAAACAGAGGAGTGCCCTCCTCCTTCTTCCCAAGGAACTGCAGGCTCTACCTTTTTTTATTTTTTTAAATTTCTCATGGAGTCTTTATTAAAGAAAATAAATGTAAATGCAGTGCCTCTAGCAGTATAATTAAAACTTTAAGTCTTGATTAAAGTATGCAGACTGTCAACTGCTACATCAGAAGAGATTCTGCCACTGACATTTTATAATATGCAGTGCATTCAGGGGAAAATATCCCAAAGGAGAGTTGTTTTCTTCTAAATAAGCATAATTCGTGGTGAAATTTAAAGAAGAAAACCATGAAGTGGACTAAAATAAACAAGACACTTCTGAGTATGAATGAATCTTACTAATGTTCGACCACAAATTGATGCTGTATTCCCAGGACAAGGCATTATACATTTATATATAAATAATGAGATGTTATATAAAAATGTATGTGCTACAGACAGCACTGGTATCTGGACATCTGCCTTGCTTACTAATGAGGCTCAGACACTGGAGTGATTCATGTTGCCAAGGAATATGTTCCTGCATACGTTCCTGAGAGAGTTTTTAAGATCTGGGTGTTGAATTCAAAGGAGGGGGTTTGTGAGGAAGGGCCGGTATGAGTAAGTGTGTGAAACACGAAGAGGTGAGGAGGCTTTAGTGCTGTGCAAAATGATTTTATGTTTTGTTACAAATTATCCTTTCAACAGAGAGTAACATCAACTCCCTAGACAGGTCAAGAGAGAGTAAAAATGGTTCATTTATGAAAACTTGCAGAGGCTGAAAATTGTTCACATAAAATGACAGGAGAATATAATCCTATCACTTAATTCACCATAGCAGTCCTACTCTTTTTTTTTTCCTATTCTTCTTTATGCTTTTTGTAAGTGACCCTAGAATTTGTCCAATTTTTTTAGAAACAAAATGCACCTTAATTTACTTCAGTTAGTTGTTTTCACTGTACACAGATTGAAGCTTGAAACATGCTGTTTATTATTTCATAAGAAACTAAAAGTTACCCTAAAACATTTCACTTTTTTGCTTTTTGGATTTTATTTTATGCAGCTCAAGTCTGCAGCTTGCTTAGAACTGGGATCCACAGAGCACGAGAACGGCTCTCACAGGTGAAGGTGTGACACTGCCCTAAGTGAATGTGCTCACTGTCAAACAATTCTTTTGTCGTAGCTTTGCACAAACCAGTCTGCTCCTGGATCTTTGAATGCTGACTTTTGCATTTTGTCCGTATTGTGCAACACTTGTCCCTGGATCCCTACACAGGTTGTAAAGACTTGTCAGGCAAATCAAAAACCAAAAAAATTGTTTTCACCAAGACACTCTGCAATAATATGAAAAATCCTTCCTGCTAACAGAAACTTAATATATAATGGATCACCTTCCTTTTTTGTTGGGATAGTAACAGAAATATCTAGGTGCATCAGGATCAGCCACCCAGAGCCTTCTGCAGCAGGATGGTGGCCCAGTTCATGTGGCTTTGGGCTAGGCCTTATTAGTTTCACAGTGAGCTGTTCTCCAGCATGAATCATCCCCAGCAGAAATAGCCCTTTGGAATACTTAATCTATCTCGCACTAATTTTATTTAAAGATATCTCTGGTGATTCAAATTTAACTGCAGTTCAACTTTGAAACTTTTGCCATATGGGTTTCCCTGAGTTGTTATGTAATTTCTCATAGGCCAAGGATCCTCAGTTATTAACATTTTTTACTTGAAGCAATTTTTTTAATGAAGTGGGAAAGATAAAGAACTGAAGGAGATTTAGTGCTGTTTATTTTATATTCTTTGAGAGCCATGGGATTATGTGCTAGCTTGTAAATGGGCTGTGAGTTTATTTACCCTCAAGAAGAAAAATGTCCCTGGAACACTACAAGGAAACTGGGTTTCAAGACTTGGGTCTAAATTTAGAACTGCCATTAATTGTCAGCTTCTCTGAGAATCAGTGTTTTGTAATGATTGCTTACCATGAACTGCTTTCTAACCTATATTTCCATTCTGAAGATGTGTTTCTCTTTTAAGCTTTTGGAGACATAATGCTCTTGGGAAAACTGGAACGTTGTCTTTGCCCTGTTCTAGGATGAGGATGATATTAAAAAATGTTGTTAATACCATCTGTAACTAAAAAAGCACTGTAATAAATGAAAGAAGGAACAAGTTTCAAATTTTAATAGACTTCACAAATGTGTTCAATATGTTAAACACCTTTGTGTGTTTCATGGAATTTGTCATGGATGGAACTTTAAATGTAAACTACCCCTGTGTAGAGGAAGGATAAAAGAAAGTTGCCAGTCTTTGAACTTGAAAGAAATTTGCAGATAGTATCTAAGTTTCAGGTTATCCATTCCAGTTTGTTATTTCATTCACTATGATCTAACGAGGGAGAAAAGTGGAAGCACAAGCTGTGGATTAAAAAATACAAATATTTTTTTAAATAGCAAATTTTATAGAAAAAACCCCGAATTTTTATTTTTTAGTCACAGGGGTGATCAAATTAACAAAAAAAATTCAAGTCCTTTAAAGTAGCTCTGTGACTGAAAGCACTTGTGTATAAAAACTAGTATTTGAAAAGTTGTTCAGTAGCTGAATTAATACATTTTAATTAAATTAAGACAATGCCTCAGTAATCGTGTTGTACAGAAAGGATTGCCAGATAATTTTAAATTGGTACACATCCATTCTGAAGAATGAAACAAAGTAAAAATTTGTTGCCTTCTGTTCATGATTTTTGCAAAATTTTATGTAGGAACTCAGTTATGATATTTTTGTATTGCCATGTTTCTATTTCCCCTCAGGTGCTTTTTTTCTGAGTTGAAATGTCATGGTCTGGTTCCTCTGGTGTTTTGCAAACATTTAAAGCCAGCATTGTCTCTGGAAGGTGTAATCACAGCACCCTCCCATTCATTTAATCCCTGTCCCCATGCTGCTTTCTCACTTGTTCTGGCACGGGCGCTCCTATGACCATATGGTGCATCTGATGGTGGAACTGATCCTGTGAATTACCATTGTTTTTAACCAAATTCAGTCTGAACCACAGTAGTTTTCAACTCATTTACTCTTCAGCTGTTTAGTCTCCTCTGTAGTTACTTGTCAGCCTGGTCTTTACACTTCTGTTTTTTCTAGATAATTTTTGAGTTTTGGTGACTGGAAGTTCTAAATATGCCTTGGAAGTGCTAAACATGCATAGTGTTTTGCCATCAGCTCTTTTATTTATTTCTCTAATGTTAAAAACTTTTCATTTTGTTAAAATGATAAAACTGATTTTTTATTGATTGAAACCCTGCACTGCACTACACTCTTGTGCTGGGTTGACAGAAGGGATGAGTCTTTTAAAGAATATCAGTCCTGACTCTGACTCTTAGTGATACTGGGCATGCAGAGAGGCATCTTTCATTATTCTAGAACATAAATCCCTCCAGTATTTCTTTACAAAGAAACAGAGAGCAGAGCTACTACAATGGCTTAGTCCAGTAAATGGAATCCCAAAATAAGGTGCTATTAACAATGCTGGTGACAATCATGCAGATTCTCCAAAGAAATTATAGCTTTGAGAGTTAGGCAAGAAATCAGGGTCTAGTAGTGAAAATTTTCTGTACCAGGGATGGTCTATATATGGGAAGATTGAGTGAGTCATATGGTCCCCAGTGTTTAAATACAACTTCCTTATTTTCCATCTGGCATGTTGGGGGATGAGGGGGTGGGAGCATCCTTCACCATGGCCAAGTGAAGCTTGGTGGATTCAAACATTCCCTGTGAGAAAAAGAGAGGCATGTTGGGAGAAGAAATGGAGGGGAACATCCTTTGCAACAGTGAAGAAGCAGAAATAGTTTTCTTCTATGTTCTTGTGCCACACTGTAAGAATGGCCTTGATTAATGGGGTAAGAAAAAGTGTTTCCAGGTGATTAAAATTTTCTTCATTGAGTTTTAGAGGATGGTAATTTATCAGAGAGTTTGGGCTGGTTTTTAGTCATTCTATGAACATTTTTTCTTTTTCTGAAACAAAGGAAGAACATTTGAAGAAAGAGAGGAGAGAAAGAGTATGAAAAGAGAAAGTAAACACAGATTAATCAAGAGGAAAGACTGAGATGCAAGAGAACTTCACTGAAAGCGACAGACCTAAGTATCAGCTGCTGCAGGTGCTTTTGTTCAAATGCAGTCTTTTAAGACACAAGGGACAGAGATAAAAAAAAGGCAAATGCAGGAAGGAAATTGAGTGTAAGACATGGACTAAAAAAAGGGTACAATGAAGAATGAGGGTCTATCGACCACTACAATTTAGAGATAAGGTGAATTTTCTGATATCCTTTGTGTACCCTAGTCCTGGAGAACTTTGCTAGGAAAACCTTAAATTATGTTTTTATTTCTAGCTTTCACATAGACTTAATATCACTTATTTTAATACTGTTATGCAAGACTTGTATCAGCACACCAAAATGTAGCATTTTGGTTTGTTTATTGAAACTATAATACTAACACATCATTATTTGGGATTAAATATCCACTGCCTGTGTAGGATTTTTCCTTTTTTTTTCTTTCTCTTGGGGAATTTTGTCCCATTTGTTGCCTAAGAGATGATAACGATAGGTACTTAAGAGCACAAATATTCTAGGAAAGCACTGTTATTCCTTTCCCATATCTTTGCCTGAAAGCCCCTTAATTTCAAAGTTATAATAATTCAGAGGGAAGGGGGTCATATTCTCCATTCCAAGGGAGGTTCCCACCATCCTCGGCGGACACCTGTCTTTCAATCCCAGACAGCCTGCTGTGCCTCTGGGAATTTATTCCCACAGGATTGCTTATGTGAAAGCCCTCAGTGGAAATAATAAACCTCCCTATTTACCTTCATCCACTTAGGGCCAACAAGATTTCTTTTCTCTTTAATGCAAGAGGATCTAGTTTCTTTTTCAGTTTGCTTGGATAGCTGCTCTCAGGACCTTATCTTTTAACTGCTGAGATGTACAGGTTGGAGCCAGTAGCTACAGAGAGATTATAAACTCTGTGGTTACTGACACTTGGCGATTTAGAGTCTCTTGACCTTCAAGTGTATTGGAAAGTCCATCTGCTTGGACAGGCTTTTGCCTGACAGGGGGCCTTCTTTGTCTCATTTCAGTGTCATCCCTCTTGTCATGTTAACTAAAATAAATCTCCTATGCATACAGTGCTGTGCAGTGGGTAACACTTTTCCTCAAGTCCTGTCCCCAAAAACCTCATGTAACTTTGAATGTAGTGTCTGCCTGTCTCTGCTGCTGACTGGAGACCCATGATGCTAAAACTGTCTTCCTAAATGCAGGCTGAGGGAGAAATTCTGACAATTACACCGTCATTTCACTCTTTTAATAGCTTTACTATTGGCTGTCCCAATGCATTAATTTAGAATGAAGCTAAACTGAATTAGTCATATCTATAAAAGCTCTTCAGGGTTGCACTTGTTATACTAAACTGAAGGATTTCCAGCTGGTATGGCAGCTTGTGAGGCTTTTTTGGCAGAAATGTCATGTAATTTACCAATAGGTACAAAATAAGAGTTACTTCCAATTTGTTTTACAGGTTTGACTACATCAGTGGTAAGTGCAGTTGCTCGAGGAGGTTGGGAAAGATGCTGCTGATACTGTTCACACAAAACACCCTGTTCAGCACCTCGCTGTACCCATTTGATGTGGAAAACGGAATGTTCCTCAAACAGCCTTTTGTGTAATGTTTTTTCCCATACATTTTGGTAAACAGTTAAAGATAATGGTCCCCTAGTGATGGGAGTGATTTCTTCAAAAAGAATGTTTCAATTCTTAGAAACCAGTGAACCCAGGAACCCATACCTGCAATCTTGGGTGGTCTATGAGTGTTACCAGTCTGAACCATCACCCTTCAAACTGAGGTGCACAATTTGAGAGTCTTTTCTTCCAGCCTGGTCCAGGAATGGATTCTGCAGTGATGAAAGCAATAAAGAGAGATCTTGGGGGTTGTATGATCTCAGGCCAGGCTTTAGTCTCAAAATGAAAATCCTCAAATTCATTTTGTTCGAGTACATTATGTAGCCCAATGTTGTGTTAAGGACATTAGAAGTCACTGTCCTTTAATAAAGGACACTTTGAGAAAGGACAGAGCCTTGCACAGACTCAGACTAGGAGATTTTCATTCCACCCATGTTATGAAGAAGGATATTTAAAAGTCAGGAATTATTTTCCTCAACAAAATTTTTCACTTATTCAAAACTGGATAAAATAAGTTGTTGCCTACCAAACATTTGTGAGAGTTAACTAAAAAATAGCAAAATTGTCTATTTTAAAAGGAATCTCCTTTAAAATTTAAATTAAATATTTTGCCAGTTTACTAAGAAGCTGAATTTAACTATCTTCACTTAATAACAAAGAACCTCTAAAGACAGTGGAGCCTAGGGCCTGAGATATGACGTGACCTAATGGGAAACACAATAAAAAATTGGGTACAAGTTTGCTCTAGAGATTTAGTGAAACATCTTCACTACAACATAAAATCTCTCTGCCTTAGGATTCTTAGCAAGAGGTTTGCCCCCGTCCCTTTCCTTTATGTATGGTAAAACCTTGGTTATTATACTGCCTGGATTAGATATTTTATAGTATGAAATTATCAAATACAATTTAAATTATATCGAAGGGATGTATTCTTTTATGGTCTAGTAAAAAGTCTTTAAGTAGCTGCAAAGAAGTCTTGATTTCCTGGAATTCCAGGTACTTCAATCATAATTCCAATTTTGTTATAAATATGTAATACACCGTATATTTATCTTTAATTTATCACCTTTGACAATTACAGTGGATTTTCACAGAAACTAGCCCGGAGATTGTAAATTTGTTCAGTTCTTGGCATTGGCTTTATTTTTTTTTCTAAGAAATGCTGGCATTGTCCAGGATTCTCGATCAAAAAACTTCTCTTTTCTCTTCTCCAGAGTTTCAAATATTTCAAACATTCAATTAAAGATAAGAGCATGAGATGCTACCTGAATTTCTGGCTTATGTGAAATGAAAATTTTCCACTTGAAAGAGTAGAGTAGAGCTCATAAGAGAGAAGTGCCAAGATTATTCCTATTCTCCCTTAGTATCTGATGAAATTGTCCATTTCAGATTTTTTTTCCTGAATTTACCTCAAGGTTCAGCCTTCCAGTGTTAGAGTTCCATTATTGCTTCCTGCACACTATCTCCACTGTCTTCTCTTTTATTTCCCTAAGTGTTATCACCTTGCTGTGTGTTCTTAAATCTAAGAATATTAAGTCCAAAACTTTTCCTACCAGTAAATGGGGTTTTTTTCCTATAAAATGGATTCATAGCTTGAATTTAACATAGCTGCACTTTTCAAGGTACTGAGGAGGTTTTAATGAACTTAGATCCAGCATTTCAACAGGCCTAAATATTTTAAATATTTTTAGGAGGTTAATTTTGAAAAGGTAAGGACAGAGATGAAATTCTGACCTTATGAAATTCCATGGAAGTGGGATTTAATTCTGCAGTTGCAACTCTATGGAAACCCTTTTCCTTCCCATTCATGTATTAATCAAGTTGTCCTCATGAAATCAGACCTACGTGAAGAAAGGGCATTATGACCAGCCAGTATTATAACATAATAGTTATCATTTAGTTTCACCTCTTTCTTCATTTCACCAAAAGCTCATTTTCTGCCCGATGATCTGAAGACAAAATGGGTCAGTTGGCATAATAAAGATATAATACAGCACTGTTAAAAATACCTGAAAATTTCAGTTCTGAACAGAACTGAAAGCTTCTTCCTTTCACTTTCCCAATATAAATCATTTATGTTATCCAGGTGAATATTAAATGATGAATATTAAATGATCTATGGAGAAAATCATATCGAGAGACTTCTTTTATGATTAGAATGACTGCAGGGAATTACAGTCATTCACTTGAGTGGAAGGAATGTGGGATAAAATAATAAAATATGGAGATTGGATAATACATCATTTCAATCAGGTTTGAAAGTACTAAACATACAGGGGCTAAAAAGCTTGCACTTCGACTGCTGGAGCCTTGAGTTTCCTACTTTTTATTTCTTCTGATTTCTTCCTTCTGCTGGACACATAAAATTGCAAACATCATGTCATCTATGAAAACACATCTGTACATTGAGAAAGGTGTCTACTGGTTCTTTACCTTCAGCATTCACCTTGAACTGTAAAAGGATGTCAAATTAGAGTGGCCTCAGATTAATGTGACAAAAATCTTATCCTAGCCAGTGATGTCCTGAAATACAACCCAGCCACTGCTGCCTGGACTCGATGGCTGGTAAGCAGATTTCCTTCCCAAGGAAAGCTACTCGGATGTGCAGTACATGAAAGGTAAAACATCCTGGGTGTTTTCCTCTCGTCATGACAAACTCCTAGAGAGGATGAAACACCGTTTTCAGAACATGCTTGATCTCCTGACTCTATTCTTTGGATGTGTATTATATAAATATTGTATCATACATTAGTGAAATAAAAGGGTTATTTGGTACTGTAGAGGCAAACTAAGATCTGCTCTGATCATTGTCTCTGAAAATACTGGCCATGTAAAAGTGGTTAACAACAACCTTAACCTGCTTTGCAACTGCTTAAAATTCTGTCCCACAAAATGTTTACTAGGCTTAATTACTGTTAATAAAGATTAAATATACCTAAAATAGACTTATTTTCATATTTTTGCTTGGTTGCAACTTCTGTTTTGTGCCCTTTTATTTAACAGTTTCTTTATCTTCCACTCAAATAATATTTTCTTTTTTTAATTTGGTTTTTTCCTCAGCCTGAAGAAAACTCAAAATAAAATGGGAAATAATATTAGAATTGTCACTTTGAATTGAAGTTTCCATTTCCCAAAAGCATTTTCTAAGGTAAAATTCATTTTTGTTTCTCTTATTGAGCTAATTTTATCCAGATAAGAGAGGAGAACAGGTTGGTGTCTTCTCCTGCAGTTCAGAGCAGTGATAGCTTACAGGAAGCCAAGGTGAAGTTTCAGGGTGTTCTGTCCTAAGTGGCCCTGTGCTGGTGGCAGGCCAAGAAGGACAAACCCCACCACAACAGTGATGCTGAACAAACCAGTTGTTACCCAAGTCGCTGGAAAGTGCTTAAGGATGCCACATTTTAGAACAAGATGTTTATTGACCACAAATTAGTGAGCTGAAAAAACGTTGGGGGCCGGGGGGATGTTTGTCTTTTTTTCTCCAAGAAACACCAGCACTTACTAAAAGTTTGTTCTTTATGTGTTTTCATAAAAAGCTGACTTGTCCTCTGCCCATCCAGGAGGTCCAATCCCCTGTGCTGGGAGAATGTCTGGGAATGGAGTGGGCTCTGTTTTCTACTCTTACTCCAACCTTCGTTACAGCTCTACAAAGAACATGCATCTGTTTGTCCGTTTTTTTTTTCCTGTCTGAGAAGCAGACTATTATTGTACAGACTATTCTCTTACAGGCTGTTTAACATTTCCTCTGATGCTGGCAAACAAGCTGCCTCACTGGTGTAAGTACATGAAATAGAAAACATTAAATCCTTACCCTTTTTGTGTCCTCTCCCTTTGTAGATTGGACCTGAGAATAGCCCACGTTTTCCCCTCTGCCTTTTTTCCATGCCTGTGCCTTTATTTCCTGCTACCTTATATTGAAGTATATAAGCCCAACCTTATAATTTGGGCTTATAAAGGGCAAATAAAATATCCTTGTTGAATGAAAAGGCCCTAAAATGTCTGGAAAACAAAGCCTAGGAGGATGTATGAGCCTATTTTGAGGATGTCCATCTGCACCTCACAATACCTAAGGCCTCTAATGGCTGCACCTTTGGTATGAAAATAGTCTGTTCTTCCTGAATCAGGGTGAGAGTTGCACAGGGAAATTCACATTTGAGATCTCCAGTCATGTAGTTCAAAAATGCATCGTTAAGGTCATCGTTAAGGTACCGTTGCAGAACTGATCTTTAAAAACTGCAGTTAATCAGGTAGATGACTGTTTTGAAATGTTTAGAAAAAAAAAAAGTGGGTTTTTTAAGTGCAATCAGGTTTTTTTGGGGTTTTGGTTTGGGGTTTTTTAAATGTTCACTAGCTATATCATAGTACAGAATCTGTAGGGGGAAAAAAGAGGTATTGCATCAATGTCCAGATTGTCTTGAATGACACCACACAGGACTAAGGCGATAAAAAAGCAAAATAGAAAACCACATAAACAGAGCAATTTAGTCACTGCTGTCCAGCTTCCCTCTTCTGTTAATATTTATCCATTCTCAATAAATATCAACAAAAAATCATCTGTATTTTGCTTTCTGGTCACAAATTTATGTGATCTTTTAAGAGCTACCAGGTGGAGACTACAAAGCTCCAGAGTCACAATGGGAGAGTTGTGAAGCTGCTGTCCTACATTTCTGAGTGTTACAACACCTACACACACGCTGCCACCATGTCCTGCTGTCAGAACACACTAAAACAGTGTCACTTTTAGGGTTATTTTTGCTTCTCTTAATACCAAGAAGAGATGTCCTTTTGTTCATTAGTTTTGCTTTAAAAGCCCAAACAGGCTAGCTGGGGGATGATTTCATAGCCCATGTGGGCCATCTGTTTCAGTGCTTAGCAATCCCTGCTGTCTTCCCTGTCCAGCTAGAGACCTTTGGGGTGTTTTTAGTCTTATCTCTGTTGACAGGAAGAGCAGATTATTTTCTTCTTCTTTTTAGGCACTTGCTGTGTATACGAAGTTTTATACTAAACCTCTTCTCCCTATATTAAACAAATTCAGTTTCTTCAAACCATACTTGTATCTTATGTTTGGAGATTGCTCATTATGCTTGCATTCGCTGGATTTTTCTCCAGTCATTCCACCTATTGCTTGTTAGACACAGTCTGCAGCTGAGATATTACAAGCACCACATGCAGTGAATTGATTACTTTGGTTTTCCTATGTCTCACAATGTTCCCTTTTCTTTCAGAAGTGCAATATTCTTGATTTTTCTCTAGTTGAGATCAAACACTGGTTTTGAAGAAATTACCTATTGACAAACTGAGAACTTGCATTTATGAATATCAGATTGCTTCAATAATATTATAATAATTTGTTCTAATTCTGTCTTCTGATGTTTTTCAGACTTCAATGAGTGATGTTGGTTTGGAACTTAATAAATATATGCAGTCATCACTGAGGTTTTCATTCTATTTTAGGATAGCCTGAGGAAAACAGCTCTGGCTGGAAGTCTCCCCATCTTTGCAAGTAAGTAGTCCAGTTCTGAAAATGCCTAGTTGGAACAAATATTAAAATCATTAATGGAATTTAATAACAATGCCTGGGTGGCCCATAGGATAAGATTCATAAGGGCTGATGATAGAATAGCAATAATAACTTTTCTATTAGTGATACATTCTTTACATACTTAACAACTTTACCACTTACATATGTTTGTAAGAGTCATATGAAACACCCAAAACAGAATTTAAAAGTAGTTCAGCAATAACAACACTGACTTGGGCTTGTTCATCATCACAGGCAATATTCAGGTTCTGTGCACAGGGGCAGCACAGTCAGTACTGCAGCAGGGCTTTCATCTCTAACAATCTTATACTTAGGAGCAAAGTATCAAAGGTCTCTTAAAAGTATCTCCTTAATTCCTAAACAAACAGAATATCATATATTCATCCCAAACAGAAATGTCTGGGATGAATATATGACAAATGGCTTCCTGGTGTGACTAGCATCCCTTACGTACCAGTCAAATCACTTGAACAAGGTGTCACTTAATGTCTGATCTCTCTAGACAAAGACTCTGATTGTTCTTCTGGAGAGCCCAGCATACCTTGAGATAATGCACTTGTAATTGAGATGATGGTTGGCACGGGCCTTCAGTCAAAACCAACCCTGGGAGCAGAAATACCGAGTGGTTGGCTGTAGGTCACTTTTCAAGTAGGCAGCTGGGAAGAGGAGCTGAAGCCAGCCAAATGAAAATATTAGAATGGAGGAAACAGCAAACACAGAATATGATGAATTATATAAATCAGCTGAAGTAATAAAGCAAAGGAGCACATAGTAAAACCTAAGATTACAGCTTCCAGTACTGAATAGAGCAGCAACTAAAGAGATAAAACTTCCCAGCTCTAGAATGCAGGAGGTGTGATGCAGGGAAAACAAAAGTAAGAGAAAACCTTGGGTAACTCACCTCAATCAACTCAACTCTTAACAAATAATGATAAAACTCCTCCCAAAGGAAAAGCCTATCCACCGAGACAGGCACGGTCTCTGTTCTTTAATTAGCACTGCATTCAATACCCAGAAGCATTTCTAGAGTATCAGAAGATAAAAGTGAAAGAGAAAATCTGCTTTAAAGTTCATGTGTGATTGTCACCAGTAGGGATTGCTGTTTCATGAATTGTTAATCTCAAGTGAACGTTAAGACTCATTTGAGGGGGCAGACTCCATGAGTTAGCAGTTCACAGCTATAACATTCACAGGAAAATCCTAAAACATACATCGGTGCTTCCTGACTTTCTGCAGTGGGCTTAAGCCAGAGAATCTGTGTCCACCTGTCTGTCCCTCTCCCCTTTTTTTCCTCTCTCACACATCATCATCCAGAGATATTATTTGCAGGCCAAATCCTTCACTTTAGTGAATGTGATTAATTATAATTCTGTGAATTCTGAGTTATGACTCATAACATGTCTTTTTTTGCCCTAAAACTCAAGTACGGGTACTGTTAGCTATTTAAAAGTATCAGCTTTCCAGAAATAAATAAAAGTGAAAAATAAGTAAGGTCATAGACATCACAGTGCTAATGAACCTTTGAAAATGTGACATGTAGCTCTATGACTCAGGGTTTAAAAGAAAATTAAAAACAAAGGAACTGTAGTCTTTAATAAATACTCAGAAATCTTTAGGGTGCACCTCACGATTATTCAGTGGGCATATTGGTGATCCTGCTATATCAATTCATTAGTATTTATTTTATTTTAGTTCCTAGAAACTGATCCTGGACCAGGGCACCTCAAGCTGTGCTCTTGAGTGTCCATGGCCAAACAGATGCAATGAGGGAGTCAGTGGCACTCTGGACTGGCCTGGCAGCCACTCATAACATGAACCAGGGAAATTACAGTTCTTCTCTTCGTTATATTGGCCCACACTGGAATGCTCAGGCCACGATTCACATTCATCCTCTGATACCGAAAAGTAGAATACATCCCTTGGAACGGCTCCAGAGCAAAGGCAATGCAGATATAAATCTGAAACCCTTTTGTTCCTGTCCTGAATTCGTTTCTAATCACAGATGGCCAAAGTTGCCTGTCAGCAAGACAGGACTTGGTGCCTGGTGCTGGCAGTTTGTTCTGCACATCCCTCAGGTCTGGGCAGGCTGGAGACGGACGGCTCAAGCCATGGGAGCATCCCCAGCACCGAGTGCAGACTGTGCTGAGGATCCCTGGGCCAGTGAAGGATGAGCTCAAGGGCAGCTCTCATTAGCAATGCAGGCACTGGAACTGTTGGTGGTTTCTGCTCCTTCCTGACAGGCGATTTTTTCCCCGGGGAAGAGAACATGGAACTGCATAAAGTATTTACTCTTACATAACTTGTTAACATATTCTTGCCTCTTTAACAAACACACAAATGGTTCTAATAGTTCTGTAAATATTGCATTGCAGGCACAAAAACGGATTTTAAGATTTGGATATGTATCTCTAATCTCTGTCCCTGCAGGGTATCGTAGTAATGATGATTGGTTGTTTGGAGTTTAATTAAGAAAAAGTTAAGCTCTACTTACTTGTGTTCTTACAATTAAATGCAAATAGGTTTAAAAGAACCTGCTTGGCTATGCAAAGCTGAATAACACTGACAATCCAATAAAAAAAATTTGTATAAAAAAGCAGTTTAACTCCTAAATAAAGGAGAGGCAACAAGCCACACAACAGGATGTTTTGTACTGATTTGCAGGGACTGAAGTGGTGGGTAATAATTAACTTTAAATCTCATTCAAAATAATAGATACTAAAAAGTTTTCTGCCTTAATCAACTATCCTCCAGGTCATACGAACAGATAACTGCTCATATTGCCACAGGACTTTTTTTTGGTGCTTTCACTGACTCTGATATGTTTGTACATTTCCTGTAGCTCATTTATTCTTAAGCAATTCTTGGTTTGTTTTCCATTGCTTGTTGAACCTGCTCATACATCCAGACCATCATATTTGACCTGATCCCAGCCACGTACAGCACGAATACACATTCTACCATTTTTCTGTCCTTAAGCCCTGATGGGTAGCACATTATCCTACACACAAATGCATATGCATGCAAATATCTCATTATGGAAGTAACAAGAACTAGACGAAAATAAAGCACAGTTTTAATATTCATTAAATTAATCATGTGAAAGCCTTGCATTAGCAATTCTATCACATGGAGAAGGGTTATCTTAAGTTTCTCTAAGGGAACATCAAGGTTTTCAGTATAATTTTGTATCCCTTTTCAGCTTGGTACCCTTAGCATGTGTGCATTCTCATCAAGATAAATCAGACTGACTAGGGCTGGGGACTTACTAAATCTGGGCTTTTAAATGGAATTTTCAAAAGTACCAAAGGAATCTTGAAAATCCAATAAATGGCACTATTTCCATCACATCTGATTCCTGGCTGAATGTGCATGACAAGAAAGGCCTATAAGCATGATGAGGGGCTTTTCTGAATATTAAGAGACCATTTTGATGCGGAGGAATCAAATACAATCAGAATGTGCGAGTCTGTTTGAATGTCCTAGGAAAAATGTATCTTATCCACTAGAAGAGTCATTTTCTAGATGTAATATAATAAAAATAGTTCAGAGATGCACAGTTTCCTCAGTTTTCCTGCTGAATGCTCACAAATTTATGATAAATTTAGGGGACCTGTAACTTTAAATGAAAGTGAAAAGATGTCATTGATGTGAACGGGAGATTCCAGGGTTTTGCTTCATTGACAGTCTATTACTAATTATTGCTGAATATTTTGCCTCCAGTTTGTGACTCAGAAGTCACAACTGGTACACACCAGACCACAGCAGTGGGATGTGTTCTGTCTATTCAACCATAAATGAGCTAGAGCAATGATAAGAAGAAAAGAAATCCTGCAGGTACATTTTGCTTGGTGTCTTTTGTGATGAGGAACATTCATGGCCATTTGACTTATTTGGACACTAAATACACTGATCTTTAGATTGAGCCTGAAAGCCTGAAACCTCGAGCTTAGGTTTACTGTAAAATACAGTTCTGAACTATGCCACAGGCATATCTCTGAGATATTGTTATTGTAGAACTTCAGGACCAATTTAATATTTGTACAAACAAATGATGATTCTGAATGCAACTGTTTCACTGTGAGACACTTAATTTTCCTCTGTATAGCTTGGAGACAAAATACTGACAGCATTGGATAGTCCCCTGAGTTTCTGGCTATGCCAGATGACAGACTTGTCACTAACCATTGAACCAAGAGCACGCTGCTTCATTTTGCAGCCTGAATGGTAGGAGATAACTTCCTGAAAAGAGCTGCTCCCAGGAAATGATTCCAGATTGGGTGACCCTGAGTTAAGTCCATTTAAAATTAATAGAAAAATAAACCAAGTGGATTCCTAATTAGAGTTTTTTAATTATTTCAAAAGGGCAAGCTTTGAAAAATTAAGGGTGCTCATCAGAGAATTCATCTGTGCTGAAGAGCTTGAACTCTTCAGTGTCAATGAGGCTTGATGTTTTCAAGGTTGTTGTTATTAACCAAAACTGCACATCTTCCCAGAGCTGTCTTTACAAACTTCTGAATTTCTTGCAGGAAATGGTTTCAAACCTACTGGGTGAATGACTGCTCAAGAGAAGAATATTACAATTATGCAGAGAGCCTGTAAGGAATGGAGAGCCAGATTGATCAGCAAACAAATGTGATTCAGAAGTCAGAAAGCTTATTTAAAAAGGTAAGAACTGCCAAGAAACAAAAAGTGTTCTGGTAAAATTAAAGCAATCAAGTCTGGTAAAATAAAAACAAATAATGAAAGATCCATGCAGTAAAAAATAATGTCTGTTTTCAATGGCAAATATGTTGCTTGTTTTTCAATGAAGGCAGTGTTGAACTGGAAGAGGAGACAGGTCATTCCATGGTAAAAAAAAATCAGAAGTGCCTTGAAAAGTTGCTACACTGGGGCAAAAATTAAAGGGTTTTTTTAAAAGACTAAAAAACGTACTGCATGATGTGGCATATGCTTGGTAGGAATTTGTAATAGATTTTCTGCTTTAGAAATGGATGTTGAGTTTCCTTTAACATTGTGATCCATGGCACAGATCTGTGCAGTGGCCATTAATCGAACAACCACATAGTGAGATTTATTCCTCATACTGTCCTGAACTGCTTAATTTCCTTGTAATCTAACGATCCCAGGTTTTCCAGAGCGTGCTGTTCCTCAGTGTTCTCGCAGCTTCTCTCATCACTTCTGGGAAACCTCTTTCAGGGCATTGTAACACCACAGGTATTTCAGGCAGGGAATGACCAGCAAGGCTCCACAGTGTTTTTGTTTGTGTGCTCAGCCAAGGGTTCCAACATCTCCCTGTTTATTACTTTGATTCTTGGTGTTGAGAGATGACATTTAACCTTCTGTCATAACTCACCGTGTGGGTAAGTACAGAACGATCTAAATTTAATATCATTTTACAGTATTCTTAAATTCTTGCATTTTTATATGTTGTGTAGAGAAAACCTCCCCCTTGTTTTTTTCTGCCATAAAAATGGACTGGTAATTGGCTTGTGAAACAAAGAAGTCCCATGCCCCTGTCAAAACAGAATATAAGTTTAATAAAGACTCTTAGTTGGTATCCTTTCTGAGTGTGGATTTGTCTGTGAGTTTTAATGGAGTCCTTCATGCTGGAAACATCTTTGGAGACAAGTGAAAATAGTCTGTCAGTTGCCATGGGCACATCTGTGTGTAAACCCTGCGTTCCTCTTGCACCGTACGTCTGCATTCTGATATGTGCTGTACAGAACAGCCTGAGCATCCCCAGCTCCATTCCTCACATGCACTGTGGCTTTTATGCAATTCCCTACACAGCTAATTTACACAGCTTGATTTCCTTGCAGTCTGTATCAATTTTGGCAATTTTTTGCAAGAGCCATGGGCACCATGAGCTCGGTGATAGCTCATAATAAGCCAGTATCTTTGCTGTAAAGATAACTGTGAACATCATTAAATGAATGCTATGCCAGGGGGAATGGGTATCCTTCCAAAAAGCTTCTCATTTATCCTGTGGTGTCAAGCACAACAAACAAACTGTAATCAGCCCAAGCTTCTTGGGATTTCTGTGATTGGAAATTTCTCCAGCAGAGAAAATTCAGTACGTTCATAGATGAGGGCAGCAGTGTACCCTCCACCTTCTGTCAGCACTCTGGAAGTCCTAAGATAAACCTACTTTGCTATTTGCTTCCAAAAATCCAGCCAGATGCTCCCATATTGTTTTATCATTATAACAGTGTTAACAATTGAGATTAAGGGAATTGGGGGCATGCTGAGAGATGGGAATAATATAGAGAATGCACTTTAATTCCTTAACATTTTTTCTATAAAAATATAAAAAAGATGCAGGTTATGTATGGGTTAGAGATGTTATAAATCTAGTATAAATAAGAAATGAAATGGAAATAAACTGAGAAAATATTGCTGACTGTATCTCTAATAAGTTCATTTACTATAAAAATGATTTTATGAGGACATAACAACATTGTGCTGGAATGTCCAGCTGACAGGTCTGCTACCCCATTCACCAGATACAGCCTATTTGGTGCAATATGGGAAAAGTTTATGTTTAATTTGTGTTCATCCTATTTATTCTGGGCTAAAGGCAAATTTCAAGATTGTAAATACGCTCAGAGCTCTGCTGAGGCCCTTGGAGGGACTGAGGGGTTACACTGGGATAGCAGTGGTTCCTTGAGATTCTCTACAAGCCAGGACTTTAAGAGGAGGAAATAACAAACTTGTGAGTCACATACACGCACAGCAATGTCCCGTAAGGTAAGTCACTGGCTGCCCACATACAGGTAATAATCTCCCACAGAAGCACACAAAAGAACAATGTTGTTGATTAATTCTACTCTATGAAAACAGCTTTGGCAATATTCTCTTTAAAAAAATTCATTTAATTGTATTTCAATAAACGAAAATTCAGCTCCCAGTACTGAAATGATTTAGTTGAAAGGAATAAAGAAACTCTCATTTGACAAATGGGAGACAATATGCCATGCACTAGCTCATCCTATGTGAGAACAAGAAGCCTTTATGGCCGCAAAGGAGAGTCTGCAGAGCAAGAGGAATATTTTTGCACTTTCCTAATCATAGATGACAAAATACTGCAGCCAGCTGGGCTGCTGTGTGTTGATGTTGTTGTAATGGCCTCATTAGGAAAATTGAATTGCCATAATGTGAGTGTATTTGGCTCCATCTGCCAGGAAATTTCCCAAACCTTTAGTGAAAGCACAGGGGTGCTACTGCGGAGTCCATTGTGCTGTTTTCCTTTGATCTACCTGCTAAAGCACTTTGTTCTGTGTGTCACTGACCAGCTGAGGCTGACACTGAACAGCCAGGTGTGCAGGAGTTGCAGTGAAAGCTGTGGAAAGCTTGGATTCCAGGGAGAGCAGCAGCAGCAGTGACCCTGGAGGCAACCAGCAACAGGGTTCTGAAGGAAATGTGTCAATATTTATGCAGTAGTGTGGTAACTCCTGGAAAAGTCCCATGCCCAGAGGCAGTTCAGTGTGCAATCCCTGCTCCTGGATGGGCTCACTTGTCTGCCTATGGCTCTGTACATTGCAGCTATTGGTGCTTCCCTCCTTTTGCCACTTGGAGCCATGTAAGAGAATAAGATGCCTGCTGTGATATATTAGATATGATATAGTTCTAGATATGCTGTTATGATTAACTAGACAAACTCTTGTTAAATTGAGGCAGGATTTATAATAATACCAAGACTGTGGTATGTAAGAAGTGTTCTGGAGTTGTTGGTGCTTTTCTTTGCTACAGTTCAAAAGCAAAAGCAAAAAGAAGAGATTCGTGTAGGCATTTGGGGAGTTGTTCACTCCTGTGGTAGAGCTGGTGTATGGAGCTCACAGTCCATACAGAAATCCTGAAGGGCCCTAAAATGGTAATTCCAGTTAATCAGGCTGGGTTGGGAACACAGAAGGCCAGGAAGCGCAAAGGTTCTTGTCCTGTGTACAGGAGAGCTGGCAACAGGAAAATGCAGTAGTGTGTGTATCTCTGCTCTGAAGTCAGTAAAGTGCTCAATAATAGAAACAAAAGTACAAAAGGAGCAGGCAGTTCTTCAAGGAGCTTCTTGCTTCCTCTGCGTGATCCTGAAAGCTTCCGGAAACTCAGTGGGATTCATCATATCCTTCTTCTGCCAAAGCAAAAGATTCACATCAGTTTATGTAATAATATGATAATATTGTGCCTATTAAAAATAGGTTGCTACTAAAAACATCCCTTAGAAATCAGTCTGTACAGGCTGAGCTCTTTGCATGACATTATTGAAGAATGTTTCCAAACTCAGATTATATTTTTAAAGCAAATGGTATTGTTTCACACAAAAAGTGAACCAGCCTTATAAGTCAAAATAAAAAGTCATCCTAGAATTAGTATTTTATAATTTAAAACTTTTCTGAAAAATGTTTTTAATTTGAGCTTTTTTTGATATACACATGAAATTTCTTGATCAATTAACCATCACTGATGAACGGAGAAGGAATTCCTTGTGCAAATTCATGCCTAACATGTTGGTGTTTAATTCAGTGCAGCCCTGAGGCATATCAGAGAAGGGATGGAGCCATCTGGAAAAGGGGCAAGGTGGGAGTTATCTCCTGAGGGAATTCCATGCTCACCAAGATAAATGTCTGGTAGATAAGAAACTCGTCAACAATGTGTAATTCTACCACTTCAATGCATTTTGACTCTGCACTGCTCAGAAACAATCATTGGAAGGAGGAGTCAGCTTTACCCACCTGCCCTGTGGCTAACAGAGAAGCAGGACCAGCTTTCCAGTCCTTGTGTCATTATAATGCAGAACTGGAGGAAGCCTCTGGATCCAGATCATTTCTACCCTTTCCCTTCCCTGACTTTAACCACCACTTGTCTCACAGGAGAAAGGATCCAGGCTGTCCAAGCAGCAGAAGGTCCTGTCTCCCTGCCTGGACTGGTTCTGACTCAACTAAAAGTGGGTTCACTACTGAAATTGAGTACCCAGACACAAAACCACCTCCAAATCAGGTGAGAATAGAAGGGTATAGTGGTTATGAGATAATTGGTCTGATCAGGCCAAGGTCAAAAGGTATGTTTGAAAATAATCTGTGCCTATTTTTTGTATGTCAGAGAAATTAAAAGAAAATGGAGAATTGGAGAAATTGAACTTCAGTAGTACTTTTGGTACCTCTTACACAAATTGGATAAATGGAGGCTTCTGAAATTCAAAATGAAGTAGCCACAATCTCAGAAGAGGGTGATTAAGACATCAGAGGGAAATGTTCTGCCATTAATATTCTGCAGTGTGCTCAGTCTCACATGTCCAACTGCAGCACCTGTTTTCAAAATGAGTAATGGTGTATAAGAAAGGGGAACAAGCAGGAAAAGAAAAGCTTTAGCCATATTTTTATAAATACTGAAATTTAAAGAAAGAGCAGTCCTTGAGGAAGTTGAGAGGTTAAATCAAACATTAATCCCTAAAAGCAAGCAAGAAGTTCTCAGATGAGCTGGGCAGTGAGAATAATGGATATCTTTATTTTGTAATTGTGAGGAGGGTGAAGGATGGATAAAGGCTTCTTCCATATTGGGGATCAGAAACCAAGAGCCAACTTGTTTTCAATGATGCTTTTGTTTGTTGACTTCAACCAGTTATTACTGGACTGGTGTCAATATTGAGATGTAAATTCTACACCTGTATTCAGCAGAAGAATACATCCTTAATGCTTTCACAGGATCAGTTTATTGAATTGCAGTATGTATATAATTTTGCAAGTGTACATTTTCCATTATTTTATATTCTATTTTCACAGTTTTTTTCTTTTAAGAAAAGAAGTCTCAACATCTTTTTATATTCACTGCTTCTATCACATCAGGTTGCCATGGTAATGCTGCAAAAATATTCAGAATCACAAGACATTCATGAATCATTCTAGCCATGTTTCTGAAATTACAGTTAAAATGAGTAACTTAAAAGTGACCCTGAAATCTCTGTTTCACATCCTGAGGTCAGTTTTCAGGACTGAGGATGATGTCTGTTTCCAGATGTATGGATATAATAGAGGAACTAATATACTCATTATATTTTAGGGGTTTTTTTCCCTTCTCCCACAGCAGCCCCTACTATTAAAGAGAGCAAGGTTTAATCACACGTTTCTTCAGTCACAACTCAGTTTCTGTACAAAAGACAAGCACCAAAAGGTCATTTTGTGTCCTCTCTTTCCCTGTCTTCAGGCACTGTCAGCAGTGCTGGGCTGCTCCTCACAGATTGTCTAAGTCCCCGCAGTACCCACGAATGGATGGGAGTTCAGCTTTAGAGGAAGACCCACAGAGACCTTGTCCTTACTGCTTTTTTCCTAATGTCTCACCTGAGTCCTTCCTGAAATTTATTGCTATTATTTCTTGATCTGTTTTTTTACCAAGTGACCAGGAGATATTGCTCCTTACCACTCCCCAGAACTCTTTTCTGAATATCTTCCTCATATCTGTTCAACTCCCTGTGCAAGGAATTCAGCACATTTAGGACCTGCTTCTAAACCTTGTGCCATTTTCCCTGTTCTCTTCTTGGTATTCCAGCTGGCAGTGCCTAAAATCAGATCTAAGGCATCAGCTGGGGTGTTTTCGATGTCAGTACAAGAGCAGAAAGCCAACTCCATGTCTCGTACCCATCTCTTTCTGTAATGCAGTGGTGGATTTTCCCCATTTTCGTGACATATGCTCAGCTAAGGCTCCATAATAGTCCCTAGAACATCTTTTGCAGAATTGCTGCTCACACTGACAATAATGTGCCTTAAAATTCTTGCTAGGTTTTTATCTCACTCTTTCAAATAGCATCTTTTTTTTCCAGACCAAATCTTCCTTTTGTCGAGATCATTATGAGTTCCGAGCATATCTTCCTAACTACTGGCAATCTCTCTTAGCCTGCAAATTTAATAAACCTAATCTTTATTTTGTCTGCCAGGATGATATGAAATTATGGACTAAGAAAATACACTTGTGGAATGCCCATGCTTCTTTCTACTTTGACAATGCTTCTTATTTGTTCTTTTTCAAAATTAAATGGAGGAAACCTCAAAATTATGGAGAGCTGCCTCCAGTGCCTGGGAATATTGTATCTCTGTATGTCTTCTAGCCTTGAGTTTTACTGGAAATGGGTTATAATATGCCTGCATGTCTCTGAAATATGTAAAGCAACTGTACAAATATCAAGTGTCTGAACCGTTCAGATGTGGTAGCGTGGAGCTCTGAGGGTGTGGATAACCAGACACATTTCATGGTACCTGAACTGCCCTCATTAGGCTGTTCTGGCAATCTGAGCTGTGCAGTCAAGTGCAGTGATCCAGGCTGAGAAGAAATTAAGGACGTTTTGGAATCTTTGCTTCATGACTGTAAGTTCTACAATGTCTGTGAAGTAAAATCCAATAAATTGCAACACAGACATTGCCAAATGGTGTCCAGGAGAAAATGGAACACTTTCACAAGCATCTGTGTCTTGGGTGTCATCTACAGCAGCTGATTGCTTTTGTGACTGAGTCAGCTGTACTTTCCTCTTGTCCTGAGCTGTATAAAACTCATTTACTCCCACCATGGAATGTGCATTCCCTTTCAGTGCAGTATCACATGGCAATATTAATTTTGTTAATAATTAATTCATTATTAACAGAAAGAGAAACATGAGTTATTCCCACTGACATGAGGAGTCCCCAAGGTTATTTCTGACAGACCTGTGGGATGTGTGTGCCAATGGAACACAGAATACAACCCTGCATTCTGCAGGTGCCTGCAGCAGCTATAGCAGAAAATTCGGAAAACCAAAAGTTCGAATAAATGGTACTGTCTCTGATGAATCACAGCATTCTTAGCAAGGTCAAAACCAGCACTTCAAACACAAATGAAGATTCGTTTGAAGTCAGAAAGGATGAACTCACAGGAGATGGTGAGGAAACATCACCTATTATGTCTGAATTGTTTACACTCTTTAGCAATGCTCTTCTCAAGACCAGGATTCCATTGTGGTTGACTTTGCCACTTTTCCTATCACCATTTTAATGACATTGCTGTTAAGGAATCCTTTGTGTAATCCAGTAGAAAATAATTCAGCTGCACTAATGAGCTGCTACTGAGCTCAGTTATTGCAGAGGAGCTGTTCCTATTGTGCTTTTCTGGAGCAGCCTCTGAGCCTGTGCTGGAGGAGCAGCTGTAGCTCCAGTGAGGTTGTTTTTCCTGGTGCTCTGTTGGCCGTGCTGCTCTGCTCCTCTTTTGGCCAGTTCATTTCCTTTTTGAATGTGCCGGTGTGCTCTGCTAGTCCTGAACTCTGCCCATGGTGTGACTCAGGATCACATGCATTTTGAAATCTTGCTACTTTTTTATAAGCTTAGTAGTCTTGCTTTTAACTTTTGTTAAAGCTGCTCTGTTGACTTTTCTTGTGGATATATTGCCAATATTTCTCATGTTGATCATCCTCTGAAATGCCAAGAAAATTAACTACAGAGCAAAGGAGATCATAGTACATGAAAAGCAGTAATTATTAGCAAAATTGTATTCATATAAAATTTTAAACCTGAATCCCAGCTGCTCAGATATGTTTCTTTACAAAGTAGAAGAAAGCTTAATTTCATCTTTCTTTTGCAAAATTCTACACTGATTTTGCCATTTTTGAACTATATTACAATTGATGGCTTCTAAACAGTATTTCATAGGAGTCTTAATTGGAATTAATAACTTTATTAAAGGTGGCGTGGTCTATGAGGAAAAAGCTTCTCAAAAGGAAAAAAACCTCAGAGTATATCACCATATTTTAGGATCTGCATCATATGTTGATTATGTTTAAGGAAAACCCACACTGATTTAGAAACAATTCAAGAAAATAAAAATCTAGAAATAAAGTTCTAGTGTAGGATTTCTTAACCCACTCCTCCATAAAGAGAAATTTCAGTTTAAGACTCCAGTGGAACAATCTTTATGGAGTTGTTTTTTTATGTGTTAACATACTGAATAATCATTACAGCTGTAAAATACCAGGAAAGGCAGGTGACACAAAATCCATCGTTTCGGAATGTTTTAAGAGCATTAACTTCTTTTGAGAATGTATTGAAAATGTTGTAGTTGAATGCAAGTCTCCATAATAAGTTACGTTATTAATTGAGTGAATTATTGAATCAGTATCTCCCTGGGGTATCTGATGCTAAAGCTCCATACCACTAGGGAAATCAATCATTGCTTTCTTTAACAGTTTAAGTAGAAATCTTTATTTTAAAGTGCATGTAAGCATAAAAAGACTCATTTAAAATGTGCACTATCAAAGATTTTCCATTAAAGAAGTGTCTTTCAATACATATATAAATGCTGGGATTTAAACAAAACTACAACAAGAAATAGGTAAAATGAGTGGACTCTTGGTCAACAAACATCATTCTCCTATCCAATAAAATACTTCTACTCAAACTAAATATCAGTGTATGCAAAAGAGATTAAAATTTCCAGAAAACTATCAAATGTGTTTAAATACTCCTTGAAAAATGGGGAGTGAGGAAGAGCAAATTGACACCTCAAGGACTTTTGCTTGCTAAAGAGCCAGTAGTGCTGTTTTGGTGGTGGTTTATAATTTGTAAATTAGGTTTGCAGTTAATGTTATGCATAACATGCATCTGTTTTATAAGCTTTGCCTTAGTTGTTTCATTCAAAGGCATCATCACCATTAAGTGCAGCTTCTCTTTCATCACATGTTGCTTCACCTGCTACTTGGCCAGAAGTACTGACATCATCGTTTCTCACCCCTAGATATGCTTCTGTCCTAAATGTCTTCCTTGCTTTCATAATCCTTCATTAATTTAATTTGCTGCCCTTTAGACTGTCCTCCAGATGTCAGCCTATTGTAAACTTTTTATTGTTTAACAGGTGAATTTGGGATCTCTGATATTTGCCATGTTACAGGGTTTTTCCTTCTGTTCTCTAAACTCTGATTTCTACGGTTTAAATTTATTTATATGTTGTAAACATGAAATCTAACTGAAAAAATACCTTATGCTGTGTTCCAAATACAGCTTCATGCTTTTATACAAAGAAAAATTATACTGCTTATTTTTAAAATTACATTAAAAATGCACATAGAACCTCAATTTAAATATTTTTTCAGGGCAGACCCAAGAAAACAGGCAAAAGCACAAGAAGAGGAGATTAACAGGCAGCAGCTCACGAGCTGAGCAAGTCCTGCCAGGCAGTTCTATTTACTCTCCTGACAAGAGAAACAACAGCCACCAGTGTCATGGTATTTCCAGAACGTTATCTCCTTGAAGGGATAGAAGCATAACCCTGATAATATTTGGGTGAAATTGCCAAGAGCAGCTGTGGATGTCTTCAGTTGCTGGGATTGGCAGTCTCTAAATGCGTTGCTGTTTTGTCTCTTCAGTGGAAATGGTTTGTTTTTTCAGTTCTCCAGAGGCGCTGGAGCTGATGTTTTTAAACCTGGGCCAACTTTTTATTAGAAACATCTCTAAAAACAGGTTCAAGACCCCACCTGTATGAAAACTCATACTGACATCCCAAATTCTGAGAATGCCGTGTACAGCACACTTCATGTTACTTTTCTCATTTGATCCATTTTGATGGATAAAAAGGTGTTGTATTATACATCAGTATTCCTGCATATCCCCGAAAACTGACCCATATTTGAAGTGGTTTATTTGATTTATTTCTTGACTTAAAAGTTACTCTTGATTCCATAATCTCATGTCTTTCAATCAGACCCCACAAAACATTTTCACGTATCTGGCACAGCAGGGGAAAGGTGCAGTCCCGTTATTTCATCTGATTGCTGGTGCAACAGGGCTTCAATTATTTACACCCCTGAATTCAGATATCACACAGCTGAATTTGACCCTCTGGGCACCTTCCATAAAATTACTGCCTATTTAACTGGAAACCATCAGCAATGGAAAATCCATCTCTTGATCATTTATCATCAACTACTCTCAGTGGAAAAAGCATGCGCTTTGTTTCTGACTTACATTAGTTTGTTTTAAACTTCTACCCTCATTGCTCGGGTTTTAATTTTTGTTTAAATTCTCTGAGGTCTGGGTTTTTTGATTATTCGTTTGGTTTTAGTTTGGGTTTTTTTGTGAAGGTTTGTGCCCCTGGGAACCAGGTTATGGTTACCTTGAGGGAGAAAGAGATGAATGAACATAATTTAGAAAACTATTAATTAGCCCTAATTTGAAGGGGAGGGAATGTTTGAGGGAGAGTTTAATGATGCTCTGTAAAAAAGGAAGGTCAAAACCTAAAAAAAAAAAAATTAAAGATATTCAGTGTATTTTACTGTGAAAATTTTTGGATTTTGCTAATCTGCTCTATGTAGAGAGACATTTCCATTAATTTTCTTTATTTCTGTGCTTTATTGATAAGAATAATTAAATAAAGCAGGTGTTAGGTCGAGTTCTGGCTCTCTTCTGTTTAAAGAGGAGATGTTTTAAGACATGTAACTGATATAAGCTTTAAAATTTACTATTTAATCAATACATTCCTAATAGACCAATTATTAATTGATATGTATACCACTATTATTAACTTCCACCTCTGTCACTCTTCACATCATTATTAATGACAAAAAAAGTTACAGCATTGCAGTCCCGATAATACCATAAATATATGTTTATGTATATATATGTGCTCTACTTTCTTTTATTTTTCATAATCCCCAGTCCTTAGGTTTGTGTACAGAAAAAGCAGGGAGAGTCCAACTGTCCACAGCAACCCCGGAGTGCAGGGACACTCTGCAGGACATCCTTCACCTGACGTCTGTGAGCATATGGATAAAGAATAAAAAGTGAGTATTTGTGACTGACGGAACAGGAGTCTATATCTACTTACGTAACAAATATTTTTGGTCAAAGCCAAAACCCTTACTAGATTTGCATTTCCTCTGTTTTGGTGGTGTTTCATACCTGGATATCTGGTTTATAACCTGGTTTTGTATTTTTTTAAACCCTTACTTTTTTAGTAGAGGAGTACTCGTGAATATTCTTACAGTTATGGATTAAAAACCATTCACTTTATCCATTTGGTTTTCTTAATGCAATATCCTAGATCTTAAGGAACTTTGTCCCTGTTCGAGTGCTCTTCTGTCCTGCTTTTTTTCAGCATTTTGTTGATTTTCATTCTGTATTACAATCTTCCAATATTCCTGTTTGCATCTTCCCTTTAGCTGAAGCTCTGAATGTGTCTGTAGATCTTTCTCAACTTCAGTCCTTCCATAGTCTTTCAGAATGTATTTCTTACAGTGTTCAGACATTTGGTTACTTTTTAATATTTCAACAGACTTGAATGAAAAAATTAACTTGTAGAAATATATAACACTTACTGCTCTTTCCCTGCTTCTTCAAATTTCATTATTTTCCATATTCTAATCCTCATGTGGTTCAAAACAGATTCTTCTTTCTTATCAAATCTTTGAGGCTTTGGCAGAAGTTTGCAGAACTCTGCAAGGAATCTTTCCAGATATTTTCCCTTTTCCTTTTCCCCGTGAATGTGTTCAGTGTCTGAACTGATGCAGAATCCTTCCTCTGCAGCAATGAAATATGTTCTGTATTAATGCACACTAATGGACAGAACTGCTACTAAATTTGGGCACAAAGGATGAAGGTATAGTAAACATTAATTTAGAAAAGTATTAAAATTTGACTCTTCCAACATTTCACAAGAAAAGAGCCAAGGAACAAAATGGTGGATTCAGTATTTTCTAAAGAGCTTTAATAAAGTTAACTGAGAACACAACAGTTACAAATATGAACACCTGTGGGGAGTTGAAAAAGTACATTGTCCATTTTATTTTATCATTATAAAATGTAAATGTTTCGAGTGAGCTGCTTAGCTTTACATTCGCACCAAAAGTCTCTGGAAAGCCTCTTACTCTGTTACAATTAAATTGCATTTAGTAATGGACGATTAAGAAAAATGTTCTTGTTTGTAAGTACCTCTTACTAATTATTTCCATATTAAAAAAAAAACACTTTTCAGCCTAAAGTTCACCTAATTTTCAGAGACAAGTGATCTAGCAGACTGTGTGCATACTTTTCAATATTGAGGAACAAGATGCTAAAAACGATAGGCAATCAATTTTGCCTGCCTGACTTGGAATCTTTTCAGTGTGGGAGGATCTAACTTTATTCAGAATCTGCTGAGTACCAACCCACAGAGATTTGGCTTGAAAACAAAGGTTGCTTTAAAAAGAAAACCCCATCATAAATATATGTCTTTCTGTTTGAATTTACAAGATTCAACAATAGAGACAGTGATCTGCTATTGTATTAGCAAATAAAAAGGAATAAAAGTCAAAATAATAATATTGCTCAGAAGTTTTGCTAACTGCATTGCAAAGCATTAATTATCTGACAAGGCTTTAAGGGTCTGATCCAAGTATATTGAAATAAATTTTAAAAAGATACTTTAATATTCTTATGCAATCCAAAAATCATAGGATCAATTCACAATAAAGATCAAAGATTCTTTGGGATGTTTCAAGAAGTTCCCTTCTGTCCCCATCCCCGTATTTCTCTCTAAGCTTTAAACTCTCTGCTTTATTTTGCCTTTTTTTTCTCTCCTAATTTGTTTTTTAATGCAAACTGATGATTCATAGTGAGGAATAAGGAGGTACCTTATTCATTTTTAAAATGACAGCACCACATTCCGAAACAGCAGAGCTGAGAATGATGCACTCGAACAGAAATTAAAAGCCGCTGCAGATCTCTGTGCTGTGCAGTGGTAGGGATTTTTTGGTGGTTTGGTTTTTATCTCATCTTTTTATTGCCAGATGTGATTAAAATCACTTCCTTATTGTTGTAGAAAATGAGGATAAAGCAGAAATGCAAATGGAGTGCTGTCTGTCTGTCTTTAATTCTGAATTCAGATGGGAGAGATGTTAAGAAAAACTGCCTTAGTTTCGGTTTGTTGTTTTTTACCTTTCTAATATTAATGAGCTGCTTTATAGACCTACTTTCACTGCCACCACATCATTAGAATGTGTACTTTGTGGAATCAGTATTTTAGAAGGAAAGCCATGGGATTTCCAGGATACTGAAGCATTAATTCATCATACTCTATGTCCATAGCTTGGAAAATTAGTTCATAAGGAGCTCTAGAAAGGAAAGGGTTTTGGGTTCAAGCATCTGTGATGCTGCTTCACCCAGTCACCATACTCCTGTTGAGATTGTCTATTTACTTTTCTCTAAAAAGCATGTGATATAATGGCACATCCTTTAGGCTCCTGAAAAAGACTGTGCCCTGTTGGACTGTTTGTTTCATTTTATTCTCCCTGTTCTGTCAGAGCAGCTCTGGTGTATGGTACCCAGAATTAAAAAAACCCTGATTAATAGAATTGTTGGGATAAACTAAGTGCTTGGCAGGAAGAGAGTTCAAGAGGAGACAATCAGATTTTTATAAACAATTTTCTTCCCCTCAGATTAGGGTTATTTTTATTCCACTGCATCTGCTGAAGGGTAAATAATAAAATGACCAGATTGTGCTGTTCCAGGGAGATTCTGTGTGTTGCTTTTGTGTATCTTCAGTCCTCTTTCAAATGCCAGTGTGTCTGAATGTCACAGGCAGAATCCTCTTATGAAATGCCACTTCAGCAATTATCATTTGCAAAGAAGTGCAGAGAAGGAGATGAAAACTGCAAATCAGTTTGGTTTTACGTCCTAATTAAGATTTTGATCAAACATCCAGCTATTTTTCCTGATCCCTGCTGCTAGAGAGGAGGAAAGAGCCCTGATATGAATCTTGGGAAAGGATCTTCTCCTGTAGGTTATAGAGAGGAACAGGCTGCCTGCTCCTGAAGGATTCCACCCCCTGAAATGCCAGGCTCCTCCATCCTGAGATGCCCTGGTGCAGAACCCCAGCCCCTGGCCTGGAGCCCAGGCTTGAGGTGTCTGTCCCTGGACACAGCAGCACTGACCCTTCCTGCTGTGCCCTGAGTCCTCCTGCCTTCGTTATCCCCCCAATTCTCTCCTGCTGTCCTCTGAGTCCTCCTGCCTTCGTTATCCCCCCAATTCTCTCCTGCTGTCCTCTGAGTCTCCTGCCTTCGTTATCCCCCCATTCTCTTGTCCTCCTGTGACACTACACAAGAGCACAAGCCCTCCTCAGACAAGGGTTAATTAGAGGGAGGTCCTAACCCACCTATTCTTTCTCTCACACCTGGAAATCCTGACAGGATTAATGTGCACTTTGCACCAAATTTTTGGCTTCTTCACGTATCTTGTAGGACATGACCTTACAAGATCCAAGATTTACATTTAGATGGTGTTCAGTTGTCTTAGATTCTTTTATGTTCCTCAATCCAGATATTCAGATATATCAACTTTTGTATCTCTCCTCACAACAACCTGTAAGATTCAGTAATTATGTTATTTTCAGCTTCTAAAACAAATGTATAAGGAGGTGAAATCCAAAAATGACTTCGATTAATGACATGCTTTTAAAACTCCCAGCAGCAGGCAGTGACAGATATGGCACTCTCCAGGCAGGCCTGCTAGGCTGAGGGCTTGAAGGAGAGCCACACAAAGAACACACAGACGCAGCAGGAGAGAGAGCAGGAAGAGAGAGGGCAGAGCCCTCCGACTTTATTTATATGTTTTCACACATCACTGTGGATTGGAGGTAGAAATTACCACCTCCTATAATCCACTTGGTCAAAGTATTTGTTAATCATATTTCTCTGCCCAGTATACTGGAATTCACAAACACAGATACAGTTTAGGAAAACATAGATAATTGCTAAGAGAAACGAGCCATGGCCATGGTACAGAAAGTCTGAGAAAAATGTTACAGAAAGAAAAACACTGAACACTGCAAAGTCAAAGCGACAGACAGGGGTGAGGACTTTGACAGAATTCCAAAGGGCAAAATCTCAGCCTACATGTTCAGGCCAAGATCAGGTGGGAAGTCTGTGATTTACATGCACATTCTGATTTCTGGACAGGCCTTTCCAATTCAGTAATTCCAGCAGGAAACTGGAATTAAGCCACAAACATACCTTGCAAGTGTGGCTAGTTACTTTGGCTGGGATTGATGCAAAGAGCATCATATATTGAAAGGCGAATGTTCATAGTTAGCAAAAATAAGCAAGTTTTCATGTTCTGTTGCTTCAAATTTGTCCACAAATGCACAAATGAATGTATAGTTTTATGATAGTTTTTTTCTGATACATGACGTTTATAGAACCTTCTGAAAATCTATTACACTGTGTGTGTAGTTCCCCACTGATTTATTTCAGCTATGGTAATATTTCTGAGACAAAAATGAAAACACATCTGAACAAGCTTCACTTTACAAATCCTTAAAATAGTAACACATGCTAAAGAAAATCCAGTAGAGGGGATCATCATTGTGGGAAAATTCATTGCACCAAAATGCTATATACTTTTCTTTCTATGATTTAAATTTTGGGGGGTTTTTTTTGCTTTACAATATAAATTCATATTTTGAAATGGACATCAATATTCAGGGTCATAGAGAGAAAAGCTTCAGGTGAAGGAGTGTTTTTTCCAAAGAAAAATTAAGATGTTGCAAATGCTTGTGTTAGTGGAAGAAGGAGAGTAGAATTATAGAATATTAAATTCAATACAGCAGTTAAAGGGTGTGTACTCATTCAAATTAGATGTGAAAGAAGACGTTCATGGCCTTTACACCAATTAAAAGGAATTGGAACCATAATTAAGCCATTGACAACATTCTTTCCAATATAAAAGGTAGCCAGATATTTGGTTGTACACCCACATTAGCCATTTGTAGGCTCTGAACTCGTATTGCCCATGGTTGTACAGAGTGGAAACCAGCAGTTCTCTTCTAGCAGGACACCCGAACAGGTTATGCTAAAAGTGAATGCTTGTTTTGGTGTTCTGGGTCACTGAAAAGTTACAGCTGTGGCCAGAGCATCCTGCCCTGTCAGTTTAGAGAGTTATTATGATATTCAGCTGTAGGCTGAGATCACCAAACCCCCAAAATCTCCAAACTGGGGCTTTGAGATTTCCTTCTGGTATCAGAGCCAACAGCAGCCTCAGGGTGGGGTGTGGAAACCAAGGCCTGAATCTGTGCTAAGGCCTGGCACATCTGCAGGGACGGAGCAGGGAGGGGGTTCCCTGCTCTGTAAGAGACCGAAGGGAAGAGCCCAAGTCTGGGACACGAGGCACAGCTGCAGAGTTCTGTGCTCAGTCTGCAGGGGAATAGGGTGCTCAGTGTGGCTCCGGTCATCTGAAAACACAACCATTCCTGCAGATCAGGGCAGGCTCGTGGCAAGGGTGTGGGTTTGATGCCATGATGATTTTTTGACTTTTTTATACATTTTATGTATCCTCAGTGTTCTCAGCACACATAGTTGTAATCCTTTTAGCCTGGTATTTTAACCTGACCTTGGAATTCTGCTGGGCAAGAAGACCAAACACCCTGGAGGCCTCACAGCTGGAGGCCAGAAAGTCCTGCGCGGTCTTGGAGAGCCAAGGTCTCAACCTTCTTTCTGGAACACATTTTGTAAACCAGGTTCAAGCCCCATCCAGGGGGAAATACTTTAGAATGGGGAGATGTCACACCATCCATTTAGGATTCCTATGGGGAATTTGTGTCAGATATGCTAATTTTTAAGGTCAATAAAAAGTGTTATGCAGGGGGTGCACGAGTGCATTTCAGCAGATCCCACCTTGTCGAGCAGTGCACCCAAGGGTCCTTATTAAATACCGAGGTAAAAACCCTTTTATCCTCGAACCGTGCCTGGCTCATAATTTTAGGAACAAGGGAAAAGCATCAGTTTAAGTGCATTTTACAGTAATTCAGAAAAAAAAGTGGACAACTTTAGCTCTTGTTTACCCAGAGATGAAAGCAGGAGCTCTATTGATGTTGGCAATTCCATAAATTGATCAGGAAAGGACCACTCCATTTGTCATTTCTTAGAAGAGGCACAGGGCAGATTTGTCTTAGTCACAGTCTGGTTGGGTAATGTGACTAAAAGCACAGCACATTAGAATATTCACCCCCTTGGAGATTTTATGTTTTCTGGACCGTTTTTATTGTTGAGCTATATTTAGGATGCATTTTACTGTGTATTCATGAGTAGCTGTTGATGTATATGAGGATTTTGCCCATGTACTACATTTGAATTCATCAGGAAATTATTTTCTATCATTTTGAAAACTATGGCCAAACAAAAGAATTATAAAAGCTACTTAAAACTTATTCATATGTCAGATCCAATGAATGCTAGTGGTGAAACAACAATAAAAGGGTTGTTCATGAGGTAAGCTATTAATTTGCAAGTAAATGTTTCCCCTGTGAGGATTTATTGTCTATTCGTGTGATGTACAACAAATAGGAGTGATATTAATCTAAAAAGATTTGAAGTTAATACAGGCTTGTTGCTTCTTGTAGAGTGTTTATAGCAAATAATATGCCATTTATTAAAAACTTTAAATAATGCTTTTGTACTGTGAAAATTCAAATTATATCTAATGTTTAGATCACATTGCTATCAATTAATATAAATAATTTATATTCCAAAACCCATGGGAACAAATGTCACGACATGATAAAAGCAATCACAGTATTTACAAAGATATTTCATTCCATCTTATGCAGATTGCAACACATAATTTGAAGATCTGCTATTATCTGGCTTCTTAGGGGGAGATGTTCTTTCAATAGCAGATAATTTAAGCAATTCCTTGAAGTGGTCATTTTTCAGCATCAAGTTGTCTGTTGGACTCAGCTGAGCTTTTCTAAGCAAGATAATGCTTTAAATTTAATGATGTGACAAAGGCTCTTTGGAATTACACATCTAATTTATAATGGACTACTGAGCCATGAGTACTGACACCAAAACTGACCGGGCTTTTAGATTCTCTGTGTGCAACAAGTCACTCCTGTATATATCAAATGCACAAAGACAGTTCTTTGAAAACTGTCAATACCCTCATTTGGCCTGTATGTCTGATTTGGTAAGGGATTAATTGGAAAGCAAAAAAAGATATGAAAAGAATTCCTATTTTAAAACATTGGTCTTGACAAAAACCTGAAACATCAGTTTTGCTTCCTGCATTCTAGCAAATAATATCCTTGCCTAGAACAGGAATTGCACTACATTGGACTGGAGATACAGGCATTTTATTCTTCCAACTAGTCTCTATCCACATATACCAGAACTTCATGAATAATAAGCCAGATTTGCTTTAAATTTCAGGCTACTGAGTACACAAAGCAATTTTTTCACTCCTCCATTGCATTATAAGCTGCAGTGATAGCAAACTCACCTTAACACAATATGAATATGAAATATGTTTCATTCTTATCTAGAGTTGGAAAGTTTTGTACAGGAATTTGGATACTTTATATAGGTGTTGGGGGGTTTTGTATATTAAGTCAATATTTTTTCTGGAACTGAAAATTAATGGACTAACAAAAGTACTTGATACCATTTCAGGCATTATATGAAATGTATTCTGTCCTGACTTACTGCAGAGCGTGGCTGCAGTCCCTTTGTCCTACTTGTTCATGTTCTTGGCTCATCTACCAAAAGGTTCAGTGTGTGTTCCAGTTAATTCCATTAGTGGTGTGGTTATGGAGATGTGGAATGGGAGTGTGATTTTCCAGGGAACACCAACACTGTCAGCCTGGCTCTGTTTTGTTCCTAAGATCTCCTCCCCTGCATTTACAGAGCCTAATCCGCCCCCAGGGTCCCTCCTGAGCAGCTCAGTCTGTCTGGGAGTCTGGGCACATCTGCCCACCGAGGCTCCAGGGTTCCTCCAGCAGTGCCCACGCTGATCTGCTTTTCCTCAGATGCTGTTGCAGCTGCTCACACACCCTCCTGCCTCAAAGCTGGCATGGCAAACACCCACTCACACAGCTACACTAAACAAACACTTTACAGGCTACAGTGTGGAACCGTCACAATTTTAGGCAAGTGAAGTAAATAAAATAATTTAAAAATAATTATCTTTTGCTGGGCCATGGGAATGATGTGAGTTATATATGGACATAGCCACGTTTTCTCTGGAAACGAGTAACTATAGGCAAGGTGAGCAGAAGATCATCCAAAACAAATAGTCCTGGCACAGTGGAGTAGATAAACCAGATCCCTTTAAGAAACTTCCCCCCTCTCTCAAATTTTCCTTTTTGAAAGAGAGAAGCAAACTCTCTGCTGCAGTCACACAGCTGGATGACAGCACAAGCAAACTCTCTGACAACCTGAAGCTGCCACTTGACTCAATTTCACAGAGAAGCTGAGAGAAAATCGGTAATTTTATTTGGTCAGGTTAGAAGAGGCTTGAGACAGGGTTTTAAAGTAGTAAGGGATTAAGTTAAGAAGATACTGACAGTTTTGATATCTGATGGAGAAAAGATTCCAAAGAAGGGCAAATAGGAGTACCAGAGATGGATAGAAAATGTCACTAAGAGGGTGCTAAAGTAAGTGAAGAGCATGAGGGAGAAATGCAGCTTATTAGGAGGCTGGAGACAGATGACAATTGCTGAATTTTGAACAGTCCATGAAGAAGAAAAGCCTGAAGACTGTACAAGGGTTAATGATATGGATATAAAATCTGAAATGATGTTGTAGAAATCCTATTGCCAGAGCCTCTAAAACTGACCATTATATTTCCATGAGAATACTGTTTGTAATGCACAGAGGACTGAAAGAAAAAATTGGATTTCTTGCTAGATGTAGAGTAGTATATGAGAAGTATCAGCTGACAATTACAGTGTGTGACAAGTATAAACAATGCCATAGGAGTGGAAATGAAATCAGTTAAAGTCAGTGGGAAAGTGTTAGGCCAGATTCAAGCCCCAAAAGTACAGCTGAATTCCAAACCTCATTTTGAAATATTCTAGAAATATAAGAAAGTCCAGCTTCATTGGACTGTCACTTACATCAAAAATTTTAACATGGGAAATTTCTAAATTATTCCAAAAGTAAGTTATAAAAGAATTTTAAGTTATAAAAGAATTCAAGATCGATTCTAGTCACATAAGTCTGCAGAGTATGAGACTGGAATAAATTAGGTTGAGTGAAAAAGAAAGTAAAAAATGGTCCAGATATCCCAGAGGTTTGTCTTGTTCCCAGCAGCCATTCTCGCAGGCTGACTGCAGGCCTGCTGTAAGGGATGCTTCTGAACTAGCCAGGGATACACAGCCCATCTTACTCACAGTCTGTTTCCAGGTACCGGTATCCAGGCTTATGTACTCCAGCACAGTGTTGTACAGTCAGACATTCTCTTTTCTCCAATAAATTTGGGGCAAAGTCCAACTAGAATGGAAATTGCTTCTGGAATCTAAGATTTATAGAGGAAAAAAAAAAGAAAAGACTGGTATCAGTAGTGTGGAAAGATGGATTACTACTACACATTCTACTCATTAGCCAGTACTCACATCATGTAAGGCTTGCCAAGTTTCAGAGTTAGGGCATGTGTAGGAATACTGCCTTTAAATTCTTGGTCAAAAATCCAGATAGTTACATGGTTATTCCAGAGTTATGAGTTCCTCCAGAGCAAGGGCTGGGTTTTTCGCCTTTCCTCTCTCTGTCTCTGTCTCTGTCTCTGTCTCTGTCTCTGTCTCTGTCTCTCTCCCCCACTGATTTCATGGACTGTTTCCTGGGAACCCAGAATTTTCATTGCCCAGTTTCTGTGGCCCACTTTAATGCCAACCTTTGAGGCTCAGCAAGCCTTGGTTGTTTCTATAGCAATTGGAATTGGAAGAATGGCTGACTACTAAAATCTGTTACCTGAATTATGCTTTAGGTGTGATTGTTGCTTCAGTCGCCTCAGTTATTTGCCCGAAATCAGTATTGTGAATGCTGCCCACTGGTCCCTTTTCCAAATCTGCTGTTTTCTTCTTCCACTGTCATTAACAGAAGTAGACAGAGTTTGGCTTCCATCAGTCAAACCTGAGGCAGTCTGGAGCAGAACACTCAGGAGCTGCAGAATGGTGTTCCTTTTGACATTTATGGTTGGAATATTATGTCAGTTACTATGTCACTTTAGAGCCTTTCATTTATGTGCCATTTAATACTGCATTTAGCTGTAAAAATAAATCATTAGTGAGAAAGACATTGGCACTCTGTGGCTCAAAATTCCTTATGCAGGAAAATTTTCATCACTTTTAATTGTTTCTGAGTGGCTAATAAGGATAATTTTATTTCCATTTACATTCCCACTGTAATGAGCATGTTTATCCTGGGAATTCACACAATCACAGAATAAGCTGTGTTGCCTCAGCAGGTGCAGTTAGTAATGCTCCTTCACCATATTTATACCTTTGAACAGTTCTTGCTATTCTTTTATTCCTAATAGTCCTTTCTCTATTATAGAATAGAAAAAAAAAATTCAGGACAGTAAAGTTCAGCTGCCCATGTGCTGCAACCCTGGAAACTTCAAACCAGTTATTGGTATGGATAAGACCAGGCAGGCTGGAAATGTCATTGAAATGTGGCTATTGTCAATGTGATATAAAGAGATATAATCTGAGATTTTTTTAAAAATCACTGCTCTTTTCTGAAAAGTCTAATGTGGTTGTGCAGATTTTGCCAACGAAATCACAGTTTATGCTAAAAAGAGTCCATTTCTATCAGTTATATTTTCCTCTAAACAACATTTCAACTTAGAGAAGAAATAAAGCTATTTTAATGAAAAAGATGGGGAAAAAAGAGTGAGATGGACAAAAATTGAAACACATTTTAGACACAAAAATCCTTTCTTCCTCTTCCCAAAAATTCCTGTGTACTCTCTGTGTCCTAAACTGTTCTAGAGCGTGTACTTCCAGCAGTTCTCCTACGGAATCAAAAATGTTAGGTAGGAAGTAGGATGGGGTGGCTTCAGGAGAGTAGAGAAAGTTCCCTTCCAAAGAAATGCAGAAGCTTTAGCACAGAAGTTTTCAGGCTTTATCTCTGCTGGCAGCTGTGATACAGAAACATGGTGAGAACCCTTTCTGAAATACCTTTATGGGTGGAATGCAAACTTCTGTGGACACAGGCTCAGTCCAGCATTCCTAATTCAGAATTAAATTACAAGTCTCCCATGTGATTTGTAGCCAGTAAGCAAGGGAACCTCTTTGTGTCGTAGCTGAGGGGGGCAAGGGGAGCAGACCTGTGCACTTTGCATCCAGGGCTTCACTGGCATTCCCAAGGTGATGCAGCTGAGCATTCCCCAGAGAGGAAATCCTTGGAGTGAGCCTTGTAACACCCTTCAGCACCTGGAGCCAAAATGAAATCAGGAAGCACTGAGCAGGATTTTGGAAGGGATAATGCTTCTGTCATGGCCTAACTGAATGTGGAAGCACAATGGTGACGTTTTATCTTCTAGCACTCCAGTCCCCACTGTGCAGCACCAGTGACTTCAGTAGGCACAATTCTGCTCCATTTTTAGGGTACTTATCTCCAAATTGGTAATGTGAAACTTTTAGGATAATTTTGTTAGATTTAGATCCTCCATCCACTTTCTACTTCATCTGTAGCCGCCCTTCTGAAAGAGGTTGCTGCCTGTTCAGGAGGTGTCTGTAGTTACTCCTTTCTTTCAAGATTTTACATAAAAGCAGACACGTATACCGGCACTTTTTCTTGTACATTAAGGCCATAATACATTTTCTCTCTAGACTTGATCAAGCAGGCTCAGAAAAATATTTTTTCAATGTACTTCTGTTTTGAGAACTGTCTTTTAAGATTTTTTTACATTCGTTATGGAGTTGTCTAAAGAAATGTTACATGATGTCTGAAAACCAGCTGTCAGTTTCTTGCTATCAGGGAACTTTTTCTTTCTAGCAAATTCTTTGTTTCAGGGACTCATTATTTTCAAGTTTAGAGAGTAGAGAAAATGAATTCAGAACACGTTGAATTCCATAACCTCCAAGGTTGTATTTGTAACTAATTCTGCTTCAGTGTTTTCTCATTTCCAAGTGGCCTTCATCAATTAAACTAGTTCCCAACTCTGTTCCCAAATAATGTTTATATAGAAATTTGCATTTTATGGATGTGTTTTCTAGACATGCACAAATGAAGCACTTAGTCTGGGCTCCCACTGCAATCAGTGGGGAGAAGAATTTGTCTTCATCAGGGATTTGTCCTGTGCCTGTTGGACACTGGCTCAGAAGGCAGAGGATCACTCCCAAAAACCCCTTCTGTCTTTCCAGCTGAGGACTCTGGGGCAGCTGAGCTGGTTAAACCCTGGGGAGAGAAGTATTCTTAGCATGAAGTTTATTACAGGAAAATTTAAAAATTGAATACATATAAAAATGCAATTTATACACTTTCATAATGCATACAGTGGCAAAAATCTGACAAATCCTTCTGCATTTGTCTTTTTTGAATTTTTACTTTGGACATTCTCAGACATTACTCTAACAATAATTAAATGTCCAAAGACATTTCTCCCCATACGGTGTTAAACCTGACTGTCTGCCTAAATATTCTCCTTTGCCTCTATAACATTCCATCTGATGAGAGAATAACTTTATCTTTTTGGTTCAGCCATAATTTTGCTGAATCTTAGTGCCCTATTCTGGATAAGGAGTACATCCATAGTCCGTAGATTACTTGATTCCTTTCTGAGCCCTAAGGGTTTCTTATTTCCCTCTTAATGTGATCTGAATTAAACCAGACCATAGTAGATAGGGGTATAACTGAGGATTTTGCTCATTTATGGTTAATAGAAAAATGTCAAGATCTGATTGAATATTGGATTTCAATTCCAGCAATTCTGACAATAGAATAATTTCCTTTCTGATTAAATTACAGAAAGATTTCCTGCAAAATAAGCTTATTGAAATACTTAATTATCAGTTGATTGAAAGTATTAAAGTTGTAGGAAATCTCTACTATAATGCTTTATTAAAAGCTGATGTGTATTTTGTGAAATATTTGGGGTCTGTGTAATCAACAGTGCACAACAGTATGCTTAGAGAAAGTGCAGCCTTCCCCTCCCTTCAGGAATGAATTCCCGACCTGTGCAGAGTTCCCCATATATAAGGGGTACAAGAACCTCTTCCTTTTTATTCTTTCCAGTGCTTCCAATTAAATCTTTTGGCATAGAATTCTTACATAGACAGGAGTTGAAAAGATTTCAATCTCCATTTCATTAAAGCCGTTAGGATATTTGCATAAAATTATGAATTGCATTCTCTTCTTTTGAGACTCCAGTATAAAACTGGCCATACCAGGATGGGAAGAGCTGACTCACTGCTCTAATTATAAATCTGAAGACTAATTAACCTTCCATGACTAAATTAAATTCCAAAATAAAAAGAACAGGCAGAAGCCTTTAAACAAAGATTTAAAGCCCACTAGAATATGAGGTACCAAATATATTCTGGAGGCTGTTTTTGAGTATGACATTGATGAAGTTGTACTGTATTTGAAAATGGCACACACAGTATCAGCTTAGGAAACGCGCTGAGAGCGTCACAGCCGGGGCAAACACTGTCACAACTAAAATGTTGTAATGCAAGGAGCTCTGCAAATTTATAACAAAACCCTTTCCTGCAATGTTGTTTCAGATCCAGATTTGTTTGTTCATTACTTAAAATCAAAATGGATTAATCCTATTTTTATCTTTTTGAATGGGAAACCCCAAAGGACATCCAATTCCTGACAATTTTTTCCCTAAGATAAACAAAACTGCCCTGTATAAATGGCAACATATTTGTGGACTGGGCAACAAAATTCCATTTCCCTCACTGGAGCTGAATTGGCTTCATGAGTCCAAAGAGCAATAAAATTTTCCATCTGTCAAAAAAAAGCAAACAGACCTGATTCTGGGTGGATGAATAGAAGGCTGTTTGTGGCATTCCAAGAGAACCTTAATATAAGATTTTAATATATCTCTGAAATAAGGTAATGAATAAATTAATAATGGGGAAAATCATTCCTTCATGGTCTTCAAGTTTTTATTTCCAGAGACTAAGACTGAGCAAACACCAAAGATGTAACGCCTTGCTTCTGAGGCGCTGCTTCTGTCCTGAGTACTCGGTTACTTTGAGTGGATGTTCTGCAAGATTCCTCTTGATCATTTGTTACGGGACTGCCAGGCACTGTAGATCTTGCCAGTAAGGAACTCATGTGGGGACAACTCAGTAAAATCTAGGTAGACTCACATTTCCATGGCTACTCTATGACTTTCTGTGAGTTCTTTAAGAGTCAGACATCGAGAGGGAAGGATCAAACATTAATTTGCTGTTCTGAATCAATACAAAGCTTTGGTGGTGGTGTGGTTCTGGTTTAGGTTTGTTAATGGCTGCAAAGGGTCAACTTCTGCAGCAACGAAGGGCACGGACCCTCTTGGTTCTTGTCCCCAAGAGAATCGTTTATTGCCATAATGCAGGGTCGTATTTCCAGTGCTACGATGCTTAAGCTTTGATACAGTGCTAAAAATACACAACTGAAATTATACCTGGTAGCAGTTTCCTTGAACCTAAAGAAACCTACTCTGGCCACTTACCAACACCCATGTTATTGTTCACACATTCCCTTAACCAGTCAGCAGCCTGGTTATGAGGAGTTTACATGATTTGTTTTTCCTTCCTTTTAGCTGCACGTCTCCCAAAGTGCTCTCCCGTGAGCGAGCAAGAGTGACAGGAATGAATAGAAATGAACCGAAGTGAAGAGAGGCCTATAAGGCATTATTCTGTAAGTTTTCTTATCTGCCACAAACTTCTGCTTCAATAATTTGCCTCAAATATGTGATTCTGCTTTCCCTGGGTAGTAAATTTAAATGCAATGTTGAAATTTTTAGTAATAATGCTGTTGCAGTAGAATGGGCTGATGATTTTTTCCGAACTGCTGAGATATCCTATGATAAAACCATCTTTCCAAAGGAAGTGTCAAAATCAGATACTCTTTACAGAGACTGATTTTTTAAATTAATCTGGACAAACTCAGTCTGCTACTGGGTGCTGCTTAGCACCCTACACAGTGTTGTAACCATCACCGTTAGAGTGTTGTAGGAGGCCGGCAGTGGATACTCCTCAACTGTGATTAGGACTTCAACAGTCTCATACTGGAATTCATTGGTTAATTAAACTTCAGTATTAGTCTGCTGTGCTGCTCAATATGTCTGAAAGTCAAATTAATAATAAAAATAAATAATTCTAATATAACAATAATTATTATTAATAACATTATTGCTTAAGATATAACTCATCTGTAGCTCCAGTATATCATTAAGCCCAGCTGAGTTAAGTCATTATTCTTCATACTGGAAAAACCTTGTGCTTAGCTTCTTTTGGCTCCTTTATTATAAATTATTGCTTAAAAGTGATGTTTGAAGAATGGGGAAGAATACAAAATTTCTGACACGAAATAGCAATGTGTTAATAGGTCCATTTTTAGTGCATTTATGTGGTTTTAAAGGTATGACTGAATAGTGTCTATTAAAGTAGAAAGCCCAATTAAAACAGAGATGCCAATGCACATTATTTTGGTGAATTTACTTTTTTGTGTAATACTTGGTATTTCTAAGTTTTAGATGAATGGTATATAGATAGCTGAGCAAAAAAATCTTCCTTTCTGATCATAATTTAAACAGATATTCTTACACCTAAACGGAAAATTTTACTGATAATGTGACATTGTGATCTTAGCTGTATAATACCTGTTAGATCTGATCCATCGCCCTCTGCATTCCATGGGATAAATTCTCATCTGTTAAATTGACACTTCTGTTGGATTTAGCAGTCAGGCTGATTTACATCGACAGAATCCAGGTTGGAATTCAGTTTTACTGCAGAATTCTTTAGCTACAGGAATTGCCACGTGCCTGTCTGGAGAGCTGATGACCAAGGAAAAACTAGCATGAGGCTGCCTGAAGTCCAGTTCTTTGGTGCCCTGAACTTCCCTGCTCCCAGATGCCCCTGCCCAGTCCAGTTGTTCAGAGATGCAATAACTGGAGCCACCACTTGAGTCCTTGAGAGGTCAACAAGAACTTCAGAAGTCTGAATTTCTTGAAACATCTCATAAGTACCATGTTTTAGACATGGTCAAAACACATTCTTTTGTTTCCTATCTTGTGAGTCACTTATTTTATTACAAACAGATGGATATTTACTGTGGAATAACAGGGGTTACTCCAGTCTGAAAGTCTTTTGCATTGGGTTTCACACACCTGAACTATATCAGAGGAAAGCAGAAAGGGAGAATCCAAGCAGGGAGCGCCAATGAAGCATTAATCCCACCTGACTAAGATGGTGGGGGGTAATGGGCTCTTTAAAAGGCAAACAAACCACCCAACAATCCTCCACTGAGTTTAGAGCGTTCAGGAAGAACAGGAGAGAGGAAAACAAACAAAAAAAGAAAGCTGAAAGTGAATTTATATTGAAAAGAAAAGCCTGTATCCACAAAGAACTGCAAGAAAGAGCAACGTTACAGAAGAGAAATTGCTTAGCAAGAGCTGTGTGTAATCTGGGATTTGTGCTTGAAGATTCTTGGAAGATGCTTGCTTGTTGGAGAGGTAAGACAGCTTAAGCACAGTTTCTTGGGAAGTGTTGGTACAGGCTGTTTAGAGCCCCCTTTTCCCCTGGCTTCTGTTTAAAAGCAGTGGTCAGAGCACCTTTATTACTCCAAGCTGTAGGTTGGCACCAGGTGCTTGTAAATGCAGAGTTAAGTTGTTGGAATAGTTGCTTTTTGGGGAAGATCTCTTCTTTCATTTTGGATAGGAAAATAATTTATAGATTTTCTCAAGTGTTTTATCGAAGCTGCAAGTGATGGAGGCTAAATGGCAGTGGGTAGAGCTATAACTCATCAAAGTAGCTTATTTTGCTTCATTTTCTTGCTTCTTTTCCCTTGTGTGGTGTCTGTTCTTGACAATGCTCCTCATTCCTTGCTGGCACATAGTGAGCTAACAGTTGGCCGAAGGTATCAATTATCCCATGGGTGGAATAGAGGTTTATTTCTCTTGAAGAAAATTTGTTTGCAAAATTTAGCACAGGAGCAAGAGATTGTGCAGGGAGAATTCTTAGTTAATTAATGTGTTAGCCCTTCAGGTGTCTTGTCCAGTTACCAGCTTTTTTAATTT